>DWEI01004459.1:0-11654 GCA_018245875.1 Mysoria ambigua
CGTAACCGGTGAATCGCAGGAATGTTCTGCATTCCTCTGCCTACCCCTTCGGGGATTACAGGCGTGAAGTTACGTTTTTAACGATTGCGATTTTTCCGTCGCGGGCGCCTCACCCCCGCGCGACACGCGCGCTGTCGCCTGAAATGGCGGGTTTCCATTAAATTCCGACATGAGCGCATTTCGTTTACACGAGGGCTTTTATCATCGAATGTAGCACGACAGCAAAATGAAAGCAATTTGTACTTCTATTTAACCAAAGCAAACCTAAGGTTCGCAAAGGGTTCACCGAAAATATTTTACATTTTACCCGATAACTTCCAGCTTGCTTCGTACAGCTATAGATGAAGAGATCGATAGTGAGACTATAAAATTTCAAGTTAGAAAAACGCAATAATCCTTTGCCTGACCCAGGGATCGACCCGGGACCTCGTGATCAGCCGTCGCACTTGCTTCCACTCAACGAACAAACCCGTCGCTATATAAGCATATAAAACGAGTGTATTAGTAACAGTATCAATATTTGTTCCGCTCGCGACTCACAATGTGGACTTAAATAGCGTCCGTTTCAATTAAACGCGGGCAGAGCGCGGGCCGTTCGCACGACGGCTGCCATCCGTCGACCGTGGTTCGGAGAGCGGAATGAGGCAGCCCACTGAAGTCGAGCGGACGGAAGGGACACGTGCTGGTGACATGGACAGCCGGCGCTGCACCGCCGCCACGCCTGCTGACGGGGTGGGCAGGGCGGAGAGCGCAGTGCTCCACGCTGGCCCAGATCGTCTCGGCGAACTTTACACCTTTTGAAAAAATAATTTAAAAGAAATTTAATTTAAAAGAGCTCTGTGACGCGTCGGTTATGGAACTAATGATATCACGAAGACTCGAAGCAGCCCCTGCTAATTAGCTGAAACGAATTAGACACGACAGTTCAGTGGACGTGACTTGCAAACGTTTAGTCTTTGCATTGAATCATGTTGCATTGTAATAACTCTTACGTGAATTTCAACGACTATGTTACAATGATTTGAACACCTCCATAGAACTTTATCTCAATTGCTGGCAATATTCTTGTCGGCGAATCGGTGAATTTAATGAGGAGCTCGTCAAGTCTGTAAGAATAGTAACATTCGGTGCGGACGGTGTCTTCTGCCCATCCCGTTGGAATTAGTGGAATGATATAATCGTAATAGCAATTACTACATAGTAAAATTAATTATTTCTTACAGTACAAACGTTGTTTATTTATATCATGTGCAGCAAACGGGCAAGTATACATAGCTAAGAGGGCCCAAGGCCCGACGATCTTATAGCTAAATATCTAACTCATAAATATCCCGGGGTCATTATGCGCCTAGTTAACTCTTTGAATTAATTCGAAAGGCTTCGCTACTTAATAAGTAGGTCAGACGAGGTATGGTAAAAAAATAAACACGGTGAGACCTTTTCGTGGCTGACATTATTACACAGGAGTAGGTATGTTTGCGTATTTATCCCCACAAGTAGAACAAATTCAAACGCCCAACCAGTCATCGAGTCGGGCATCGAACCCACGACTGCTCTATCCGACTGTTCGTCGTACCCAGTGTATTAAAACTACAGTGTCATTATTAATTCAATAATCACAAGCGGTTCCACTCGCGCGCGCTGTGGAGCAGAATGTGCCGTGAAAGTTTCCAAGTAAGGCAAGTGCGAGCGCGATAAGATACGGTAATCCTTTTCACTCATATTTCTCGAGTTTTTGCGGCGAGCGCCTGACGCCTGAGGCTTGGCGCTGAAATATGTAATTCTACGTAATAACTAAAAACTCATTAACATTTCAAGATTAATTTTATTAATAAATGAGCAGTAACATCATCTGATATTAAAATATTTAACTTCCATATCTCTTACAATAAACTTATGAGAAACGAAATGGCGTCATATGTTTTTATATTGTTTCAAACCACACTAACAGTTAGTGTGGTCACTGTAGGAATATTTCTAAATAAAACTAACTAAACGAGGTCTGCTCACCGAGCCAGGTGGCCGTGTGCGTGTTGGCAGGCCGTGCACCCAGAGAGGACATTACACTCAAGGGTAACTCAGGCCTGCAGGTGTGTTCTATTCCTAAATGGCACATCTTTGATTAAGAGGTACGCCCCAGAATTGGAACCCCGTTTGCTCGAGAAAGTCTTCAGAATTAGAAAAACTTTTCAAGCCGTCACATAAAATGTATTGCGGAGTGTGCACATTTATACAAAGACGTCTTATCGTAGTCATATTGCACAGCGAGACAATTTATATTATGCTAACCACATGTCTAGCCACACTGATATAATGTCCATAATATATCAATAATATATTTGAGGGTTCTGATATTGAATATAAAAAATAATTTTACCATCAAAACCTCACAAGATTAGAAAATACCGTTCCTGAAAAAAGACGTAAAGAAATATCTGTAACATACAAACAATAAATCACGTATTTTTACTCGTAGGACACAACTAAACAAAATATTTCAGTATTTATTTACGAGGACACAGAATAATACAGAAACACAAACTACAAAGAATCTCCGTACGCGCTGTAGGTATATAGGGTAGACTGAGCACGGTAGAAACAATTTGTTTTTATGGTCCCCAGTACTGTTGATTGTAAAAAGAGAAATTGTGATGATATGTTACATTAAAGAGCGCATTTTAACGGATTACTTCAGATTAGAAATTTAAAGAAAAAATATATGGTTCAATTGCAGAGTTACTGGGAGTAGTAATAGTAGGTAATAACTATTTCTTCCAATGAACGTACGAAAACATTTGTCACCGGCTAACTGTTGTCTTCCGAATTCCGAGTAATCACAAATTATTCTAAACAGTAAGTTAAACCGCCAATTGTATCTCATCTTTTTCACATAGTCCATAACGTACATTGTTTACATACATTTTCAACAAACAAAACAAATATCGTTTGAAAATGTAATAGTTAAAATTTTTGATCTTTTTTATAAACTCGTTTGTAGACCAAGTGAATTCCTAGCTTTTATCTTTTTATATGCGTCCTTATACTTTGACATGTCAATTGTTCGCTATTAGTCTCTCTTATACAACCTCTTGGTATGTATAAAACAATAAAATACACGTAACCATAAAACCGTTTGGGCCTTCTTCGTAAAAGACAATCCATATAATGGCGGTAATAATCATCCAATATAACCAGCCACATAGCCGCATTCTACAAGATTCTCTCAATGTTGAAAACCCGCACTAAATGCATATAGTAAATAAATAAATAAATAAATAAATATAGTACATTTATCAGAAGAAAAAAAACCTAGTTTTGACCAAATAAAAAAGACAACAACAGCTTGCGTCGACCGGCGCGTAATTTGATCTCGATCGGTTGTGTCACCTGCTTCATTCTCCCTTCGAACCCCTTACTCCACTACAAGCTATAGAGAGATATGTTTTGTTTCAATGTAAATTTACTTCAACCATGCCCAGTCTCCCCTACCGCCTACAAAAACTTCGTTTACATTTAGTGATAGAAATCTATTTAACAAAAAAGTAAGATATTTGGAGAAACAATGTATGTATTACGATATTCATTTAAATAAATAATTAATTCTGTTTTACTCGTTTTCAACGTTACTGCAGAACGTTTACCAACACGTAAGCAAGTTTGTAACCTTTGCCAATATCCAGAAGTGCGCGGTCATCATAACTATCATCAATCTTTGGACCGATCCCACGCGCCACGCGGGTCTCTCCGCAGAATGCGAAGGTGAGGTCCGTATTCTATCGCGCTGCCCAAGTTCGGGTTAGCAGGCTTTACTTGTCTTCGATAACGTTCAGAAAAACTCTATTACGTGTGTGAAACCCGTATACGATGTTTTCTTATGCAACCTTAGCAAGAACTATTTAACATTAAACTGATGTATCTCTAGGTAAGTTACAAATATTTCTAAGGACGTAGCCCAGTGCACTCAAAAGAAATCTACCCTAGACTACCGCTGCTTCTGTTCAATACAATATTTACCCACAATATGTGAAACAAATTTACGAACGGAATTATGGCTGTAGGAGTCGCCTATCTTAGCAAATAGGTCCGATATGGACTATCGTTGCTGCGACGAAGGTTGACATGGAATAAATCGGTAGTCGCTAGGAACTCCACCCTTAACAGTGGAGCTCAGAACGCCACAGTCCGAGAAACTGGCATTGATTACTCGGCGAACCGCAGCTGCACGTGCTGAAACAAATTTGATGTAACTACTTTACTGAAGAATTACTATACTATTTATCCTGGGCGGGAATTGAACCTATGCACCCAGGCGCAACGGTCAGGTTTACTAGCGGTTGATACTAGTAACGTAAAATTGACAAAGCAATAGTTTTATGCTATAAAGTAATACTCGAAGTAAACAGGTCACGACCACGAAACGTCCTCCGCTGGTCGCGTGCTGTCCGCAGACACAATGCTTTACTCGAGTTTGGACATTTTGAAACAGAACAATATCGGGTCCTTCGCCGGTTTTATTTGACATGTTTCATAAAATATAAACATATCTGTAAGCTCGAAAGAACTTAAAATCAGAAATCTGTGTGCAGAGATCCCACCAGGAGAGGTCGATCACCGCCCACTCCTACGTGGCTCCTTAGTCATACAAACATTTTGAATGTCAATTAACTGATCAACACACGCAGCTGGCAGACACGCTGGCTACAAATACCGGGTCATGTTACCGAGCCCACAACGCCTGCAACTTTCATTACTGCAACACAGTTTAACGTCGCATTTAAATGTTACCGATGTTTTTAAGACTAACATTATATCTTCATATTGAATTGAAGACGAGGAATACATGTGCATGGGACGAGGGTAACTGAGTATCATGGTTACCTGGGTGCTTATGCTTTCTTTGTTCTAACAAAAATTAACCGCGTCTCACTTGATGAAAGCGAATATTTTTGATAGCAACAAAATCCGCGCTTGCGTACGCTGTACCCGTGGAGAATATTAATATCGAATCAACATAGTTGTAACGAGATCTACAAAGAATATAACTTAACATTTTATTCTGCGACGGCCGCTCACATCGGTTCGAGGACTTAAGCCGCGCCGAAAGATTCTCTTTTAACGAAACCCTAATTCCGCCTAAGGGTGTTTTGGACGATAAATCATACCATTTTCAGGAGTGCGAATTGCAAAATAACTTTATTTTTATCAACAAATCTTAATCTTGTTACATAATGTATTATAGTAGTTATTATATTTTCATTCATTTATAACTCTACTCATAAATTAGTTTTTCAAGACGTCCGATAAAATTTGTGCAACCGGAAAAAGTAATGCTAGTTAGGCAGTGTATAGCTGTTGTAAAACTGTAACATTTTTATTCATTGAGACAAAAAATGTATGAATGAGTCGACGACAAGCAGACACCTGATGCCTCCCGTCGGGGAGCCGACCGCGGCCAGCGTCGCCCTCGGCGCGTGAGTGCACCCTGAGCGCGTGCTCCTGCTGCTCCACATTACTCGAGCCGTGAGGATAAAATGTCGTCGTGAACTGTAAGGGTTCGGAAACAAAATTAATCCTTCCAGTTAAAAGTTCCGAGATGTAATAAATATTCGAATTTGCCGCTCGAAAATATGAATTGAACTTGTGAGAGAAAAATGTTTGGTACGAGATGAGCCGACGCCCGCACCTGGGCTCGCTCGCAACTTCTAAGGAGATTCAAGGATATTTAGGTCACATTCTTCATTCAATATTCCGACATTCTAACGAAAGCAACCAGATGGCTGCTGCCGTGAATGCCTTACTTACCTTCATCCCTCCACTCATAGCTGTTTGGGCCCCTAGATTAAGGGTGCATTTCTTATTAAACTGACATTAATTCATGAAATTGAAAATGATTGATTAGGAAATTCATTATTTTAACGACGGTTTTGTTTAAATATTGTTTTGGTTAAGGATTATATTCTACTCAAAACTACTATTTAACAAAATATTGGAAATTCTAACCGATAATATTTGTAAAGCTTTTCGTGTCTTTTCACATCTGGAGTGGGCCTAAAGTCTCCATCGGGCTATTACAGAGCGAATTTACGAAGCTAAGGTTTATTGAATAACTCGCTGCCAGCTGTAAGGCAAGGCGGGTCTCTCTAACCTTCAAGTGGTGCGAAATAAAGTGTCATTATGGAGTATGCGGACTGTTGTGTACATGTTATATATTGATTGGCAGCCACGTTCGTGTCTATTATGTGACGTACAAATCTCGTCGCACTAAACGGCGTGATAAACCAGTCGTCATCGCTTAGCGCAACATTTATTGTTCGTTGTTTTTATCACATTTCGGCGATCCCATTTAATCCGCACGCAGAAATTGTGCACAGCGCGCTGTAAAAATGCAACGAAACCGGTACGCGACCCAGCCGTCCGCTGTGGCAGCGCTGCCGCCCGCCGCGACGCCGGCCCGTGCGTGTCGCGGACCGGCGCTCGGCCTAGCCGCGGCGAGTGCGCAAATTATTGCGCACCGGGAAATTATAAATAAATTGACTCGCGAACCGATTAACACAGTATTGACATTAAAGCCCCGTTGCATAACCGTTAATACGCATCAAATATTTTAGAGTGGATTATTGAAATATCCCCAAACGTTGTAGTTTTTAATTAAAAATTTTGACGCAAACTGGACCGTTCCCAATTTTGGAAATTCATTGGCGATGATAATAAATAGGGATTCATGTTGTTGTTAGTGCGACGTCATGCATAGTGAGGTACTTAAATGAAAATTGAATGTCGGGTGTAGGTTGGTATTTGTCAAAGCAAAAACCCCGTCTAACTGTATTCGAATCCTCTTAAACCTCTATCTTGACTCGACAAGGATCTGGATTTTCGCAAGGCAATTGTTACTTTATCCTCAGGGCACTATTTTATTTGCGAATGGAGTCCTCTCTCGCATCGATCTGAACTAAAACTACACATCGAATGTATTATTTCGCTGTTATTGTAATGTTCAGGCGGTCGGCATTTTTAGGTACTGCGAAAATAAAAATACTTTCCCGTTGTCTAATATATAATTAGGATGAAGTTCGCGTAGCGGCGCGTCCACCAATGCTCAAGTCTGCCGATCGTGGAGCTCACATAAAATGAAATTTATGGACCGTGGCGGCCCCACGGCCGGCGGCCGCGAGCGTGCTCCGCCGTCATTCACTAGACCGCAAATTCGACAAAACATCCCCTAACTAGGTACTTGAATGAAACAAAAGAAAATCTAGATAAATGAACGTTGACCATTCGGCGGCTAATGCCCACCATTTATTTAACTACGTTTGTAGCGACCGCTTTACTTTCTTTCTTTTACAACTGATGTTCATTGGACACTATAATAACTCACAAATGATCTTATATATTGCCAAATAAGAGTAATTTTATATAAAATACGATTTGTCGCCACATGAAGCTCGGTTTGCTTTTAACTTATTAGTAACTGCACTCGTGGTTAGCTCTGCACAGCCACCAATTGTATCAGATTAATGCCTGTATTTCTCCGCCACTCCACTGAGAGAGTTCAAAGGTCGCACTTGGACATTACTCTGTGTATTTCGCAGAACACATCTTCAAAGTTGGTCATCTCAGTATTAACTACGAAATCTTGTGTGCTTGTTTTGTAGCAGCAGCTAATGAGAGTAGCCGATAATTAAAAAAAAAAGAATGGAAGAGAATATCCAATCTCCGATAACATTGAAGGCAAAATTGGACATTTTCAGCGAATTAACCAATTCTTACATTACGGTTTGTTATATCTGCGTCTAATAGTGGACGTCCCTGGCACCCTGCGTGGCTACATCGAGCGTGTGTCAGATTGAGTCTTCGATGCCTCGCGGCGGCCTCGGCTGCATGGCGAGTGCGAGAACTACGTTAAGACACGGCTGCTTATTTGCTGTGCGTTCATTTACAATTAATTTTACAGATATACAATTATAATTTCAAATATTTCGAAATACGGGATCCCAAAAACAATACTCTGTCAGACTGGCCACGCGCGTGTTGTAGAACCTGTGATGGGATGTTGCTGTCGCCTTCAGACCTACCTGGTTTGTTATAAATTTTCAGTTCACTCTCAGTGGCGGATGTGATACTGTTCCTTAAAAAGCTTTAAACGGAACTTGTCTAAACGTGTATTTTTACAGGGTTGGCATAAAAAACAATTTTCAAAAAATGAAATACTTGCCTATTAGTTTTTACTACTTACCATTGCAGACATGGCGTGTCCCTTCTCTGCTTATGCCGTAAGAGACATAATGACGATATAATAGTAACAAACGGAATTCTTGTACTGCTCACCTGTGTCAATAGTCTAAACTATTTACTGGTCGATTTTTTACTAAGGAGTTTAGTACCATAAAGAGCTATAATTAGCGATGACATACGCATTTAATATTAGAACAACATTTAATATACATTCCCCCGCAGACTGACCGCTTCTCGTCGAACGGCGGTACAGCAACAATCTGCCCGATGTGTAACCAGTGGCCACGGCTCGGTGCGGGCGCCGCTGCCAGCGCGCTCGGCGCGGGCGCCGCGGCGCGCTGTTGTCCCGCGGCGAGCCCGTTGGCCGGTTCCTATTCTCGGCCAGCACCTCCCTCACGCTTGATAAGTGATCGCACTTTCCTTGCTTCCCTGTATATCTACTACATTATTTGACTTGCAAATTGTTTGTATGCAAAATGCAATAAGCATAATTTGTATTCAAATTATCGCCTTTTTATACAAATATTGTGTAGGTATATCACGTTGCATTAGAAGATCCAAACACTGATCAAAGCTACCTGTTATTAAATATTAGTGGTTTTTTAAGACTTAAAATAAATAAATAAAATATGTATTCAACTCCGCTAAATATCATCTAAAACGCTAAAGAAATAAAATATAATACGATAAAGTTTCTGCGAAAACATGGCGAACAAACGCTAAAAACTTCAGAGTAAGTTTCAATAGATACATTTCCGAAACTAGCGAGCCGGGGAGAGCCGAACTAAAATTACAGTGGACGAAAGCAACTGCGGGATTTTCTTAAAGATTCCGTTCAATACTTATGAACCGGTATTTGCTGAATCCACGGCTGCAAGCTTTCTGACATTCAATTTAACTTAGTGTAGGTTACTAACGGACATTTGAAGTCGAACTGTGGAGCCGTATTACGTCGCCGGGCGCCGTCGCGACCACCGACGAGGGCGGGCGCTGCGTGCGTACAGCTCAACTCGTACACACGAGCTTGTGGTTGCGCGCACCGGGGGCAGTTTGCATGTTTGTGTCGCTCGCATGTTCTCTGCTCCTCGCTGTTACTGCTACAAAAACAATCCTAATTTCATCGGACATCACAGTCAAAACAAAAAAAACCTATTTGGTTATAAGCCGACAAACATCGAATAATAAGTAAGTAACTACTAAGCACAACACTTAGTGGTTATTAAGCACAACAAAATTGTCGCGATATTGCCTAAAGGTTTCTGCTAGAGTTTAAAATTGGTGACTCGCTACAACGCTTACGACGGATTTCACATGCTGTGATAGTTAAAGAGTCTCATTCACACATACTCATCTGTTCACGTCAAAGTGTCCTCGCAGATAAACCCATTTCATGTCGGAGGGGTGCTGCCGTCGCGAGCCGCGCGGCACGAGCGTTACAAGCACAAGCCACCACCACAACGTGCGCAGTAACCCAGTCGCCGGGTGGCAACTGGCAGCTGGTCGCGTCACCAGCGCGCCCGGCCGCGCGCCCGGCCGCCCTCCACGCACGGAGGCTGCTGTCGTAGTGCACGCGCGATGGTCGTGCGCGCACTGTGCACGAACATCGCGTCCAGTAGGGAAAAGTACAAATTGGCATCATTTTCATTCAATTGCTCGGAATCGTGCCGCGATTCAGTTTTACTGAAAAGGACCATGCTTGCATCTCTTATATTACGAGGACTTACGATTTTCGGACCTAACGCTCGACTTTCGACCGCAGTATGCCATTAAAGCCTTATTTATTCACGTTACTTTCGTAACGAAATGTTAATATGTCGATCGGCGTTAAATTACTTCATATACAAGTAGAGAACGAAAATAGATGGAATATAAATGAAACGTAACACGAATTTCACGGTTGTAATGTTCAAAGAATGCCGAGTTTTGTAGTACATTCGCACGCAACTTATTTTTATTATGAACTTCCTAATTACATCCTCCTTACAGCGCGGTATTGGGTTTGAAATCCATCTGCGTCTCTTTTAACCGAGACATGGACGCCAATCTCTAACCTTTCTCTCTCACCACTTGTCGGTCGTTCGACCAACGGGATCTGTACAATATTATGATCCATTAAATTATGCGAGAAGCTGTGCTCTGCGGTGTCCCGACACGCATGCCCAGCGCGGTGATGACCCTCAGGGTGGTCTATGTCCAGCAGTGGTCCTCAATAGGCTGGTCATGATGAAATGGTAATTGATAAATAGATCATAATGTAATATATGTTAAGATTATATATGGATGTACACATTTCCCCAGTACGCAATTTCAACATACAAAGAAGATTCGTCTCCACAGATCACTTCACTTGCACAGCAGAACGGGAGAGCTGTAAAGTAGCTAATATTCACACGAAGCTTATTTGAGGTAGTCGATAATGAGGTTAATCGCGTGATCCTTCGATGATAGCGTTATCCATTTGAAATGCTAAACAGTGGAGCAATTTAGCAAGACGTTACATTGGACGGCTCGCGTGCGTCGCGCCTTTTGGCGGCTTTTATTAATTTAACAATTCTTATAAGCGTATGTTAGTGGACGACCGACAACAGTCGATGTCGCGTCTGTAATACCCGAAGACGTAGGCAAAGCATATAGCACGCTAACACACTTCACGCCCCGTTATAGAACAAGCGGTGAATCTAGTGTCATGCAACGCGCACGTATGCAGACTCCGCAGCGCTACTAGAGAAATGTGAGTTAGAAAATGTTCGACTCGGGAATCGAACCTGGGACATCCCGATCGGTAGTCGCACTTGCAACCAACACGACCAACGAGGCAAATAATGACGAAGTAAATATATAATGCGAATGTTCATGAAGGTAGGTTGCGAGGGAGGCCAAGGCTCACTTATGTTGATCTAATAGGCCAGGTACTGGGCAGGCAGTCAATTAATATATTATTTTAATAGTTATGTTTAAACAAGCAATTATATGAAAACAATTCTATCTTTACGAATATGTGATTATTAATAGCGAGACTTTTACAAAAGAGAAAAATATTTACATAGAGCACTGGCGCGACAGCGAAAAGCCTGGAGAGAAATGTGGTTCGTGCGTAATGTAGAGTAGCTAGAGTCATAGTAGAGTGGCTGTGTTTATCACGAAACTAACTTAACACTGCATATTTTCAACTCAAGTAACAGAACATTTCATCAACTCTAAAATCTATTAAGAGAGAATAAAAGCAGAAAGTTTTGCATGTTGTCTCCCTCTGTAAATGTAATAAAATTGATATTTAGATAACAGTTTCGCACAAGATTGAAATATCTATTAATTAAACATAACATACCAATAATTTACTGGTTATTTTTAACCAATGAACAAGGGAAATATAATATATTAATGTTAGCCGTCGTTCATACATTTTAGTAGTTTCCAATAAC
>DWEI01004460.1:0-11653 GCA_018245875.1 Mysoria ambigua
ACCCGGGAATCGAACCCGGGACCTCTCGATCGGCAGTCGCATCTGCAACCAACACGACCAACGAGGCAGTCATATATCCGTATCCGTATTTTATAAAATCCGTATTTTATAAAAATCCCTGACACTCACTAAAAGCCCCTTAATTTTCGAGAAAATAGGCTTCGGGCTATGCTCCTAAATCCGGCGCAAAATATATTGTTCCACTCGAATAGGAGAGACGAACAGGTGTAAAGAGTTTTTCAACTTAGCATCCATCATCATCGTAATCAGGGCCAATGTTTAGCACTACACAGCTAGACGGAGGCCTCCTTAATAGGATTCGGTAAGCATGCAGCATCTAACACAAAGATTGATACAGTGTGAAATGAATCTTAATTCTTGATTAATCGATATATTAATTCTTTGTGAGACATACCTGCATGATTTGTTTTCTCGAATGCCTTCAAACAGTTGTGGATTCTATCCTTAGAGCGACTGCAAATATTGGATCCTATACGATCCCTTATAAAGTGAAGTGGTTCTCGGGGTTGAGAGCGACTAAGAGCGGAGATGTGAGATAAGGTGACACGAATATCGTTTTGTATATAAATTCATATCTCTTGACTGATCGAATGATTAATTATCGCAAGGCCCAATTCACTGTAGCTGACAAAGTGACAATGGCGTCCACTCCTGATATATAAACAATGATGAAAGAGGATCTTTTAAAATTGTGCTGCCAATCAAGGAGAATGGTCATTGAGAGGGGCATTTCTGAAGATCCAATTTTTTTGAATTTCAAAAGTGACTGTCGTACTTTTTTGTAAATTAAACACGGTAAGGTCATTGTTTCGTCATATCTATATCGATATCAACTCTATATCGATATCAATCCTTCTATCGTCCCACTACTGGAACATGGGTCTCCTTTCAGAATTAGAGAATTAGACAGTTAAGGTTACAGTCTGCCACGCTGGCCAAGTGCGGGCTGATAGACTTAACACACGTTAAAGAGAATTTTTTTTTGAAATTCCAAGGTGTGCAGGTTTCCTCATGATGTTTTCCTTCACCGTTACAGCGAGTGATATTTAAATGTTAAAGACACATTTTTAAGAGGTGCGCGCCAGGGATTTGAACTTACAACCCCAGGGGATAGTCGAACAAACGCCGACATATCGTACGCTCTATAGACCGGCTGTACTTGCATGACATACGCTACCATGATTCCAAAATGAATCTGCGTGGTTGTGTTACCATGTGCGTTCGCTTTCATTCGTCGATGACGCCACACCGGAGCAAAAATAATGGCACCCGTACACAATTTTACTGACACGTGTGCTAATTAAATTAATATGTACGTATGTGAATATTGATATTCGATTATTACAGTTAAGTTATAATTACAGTAAAGCTACCTCACGCTTTCCTCATCGGCCGTCGTTGTCTTGGGTTGAATGTCGTGAGTTATTATGTATGTCCTAGTATGACTTTTAAAAGAATAATATATTTTATCGCTACTCGTCTAATATGAAACAATTACCCGTATTTTGTATCTTGTGTACTAGTAATTTCTTTGTTTGATAAAGTTTAATTTACGATTGCTAGAGGTAGATGGATGCCCGAGCAGACTTCAGCGTCGTTTTCTTTGTTGTGTTTTATTTTGGATTTATTTGGTACTAATTGTTTTATTTTTTTCTTTGACTGAAGGTTACGTTTGAAGGGCTGGACTTTTTAGTTTTTTATAATTATATACTGTCTTGTACTTTTATTTTTTGTATTTCATTATTGTTTAAATGTTTAGTCTTTTTGTCTAATATGTACAATAAGTTATGAATATAGTTGATAGCTTTATAATATGACATTTTTAATTCTTAACCGAAATCCATCATGATCAGTATCAGCAATTGTTATAGCTGACACGAGCCCTCTCTCGAAGTCTATACCACTGGGCCAACCATGCTCTTGTTCTTAGAAAGTGATTATTCTTGTTATTACAATCTGTAAACAGAAATATTATGTCATTTACTATAACGACATTATTGTTATATGATATGAGATATGATAGAGCAACATTATTACGTAACTTCATGCCTGTAATCCTCGAAGGGGTATTCCCACGATTCACCGGTTACGTTTTACGTCCCACTATGTAATAGGTGGTGAGCCTATTGCATACATCGGACACATATCCAAACTCCGAACCACTACTAGAAAATCTAAATAAAAAAAATTGTAATGTTCGATCCGAGAATGGAACCCGGGACCTCCCGATCGGCAGTCGTAACTGCAACCAACATTATTGCTTTTCGTAAAATGCTTACGAAAGCGGAAAAGAGAGGTAGTCAGATTAAAGCTAGGAAGGTAGCCGGTGGGGTAACGTTCTTTAAATTATTGGTTTTTTTCTCCTAGAATATTGTATAGGTGGCTTTAGATGTAATCTTCAATGTGAAACATTTTGAGACGATTGTTTTTTTTTCGTTATGTCCTTGTTTTATACTTATTTGTATCGTCTTCATTTTGTACTTTAGTAAACAGGCTTTTATTTAAATACAGTTAATAGCGGTTTCCGTCATGCTTTATATAAGCATTATCATGGTAAGGCTTGTCTGTACCTGCGACTCTACCATGCAACGATTCATCAGTAGTCTGGTATCATATTGAACTGCTCTTCATATTTTAAAGTTAACGGGAAAAGCGCCCTCTAGTGGCGCTAACTGTGCAAACAACTCTTACCTTAAGCGTGTCTGTTACAGTTTATTGTACCCGTTTCTGCTTAGCGGCAGACAGGACAGAAGCAAAGATGGTATTGAAGAACTCTCATGTTGTTTCATATCGTGGATATTTTGAAAAGTTGTTTAGTTATTTAGCATCTAGCCTCCTGAGAAAATGTTTTCTTAGATAAAATCAACATTACGGTCATGTGAGCCGGCCGTAACAAAAAAAATATTTTTTGTTTTACCATAATGACCATCATCAGAGGTCAAGCGCCCTCCAAATTGTAGTAAATTTTTTGTAGTTTCCATTATTGACTCAAAGATTGTTAAGGTAAGTTCACATGTATACTGTGTATCTAATGTTATCTCGTGACGCCAGGTCCTTTTATTGTTATTGAATATTGTGAGCATTTATAGATTATATTTGTTCCTAGTTTGCAAGCTAGCCAAATATGAGTAGGTTGATTTCGCCATAGTGAACTACAAGTTGTGTAGTTTTCTTTACGATATTTCCTTCACCGGTACAGCAATATATATTTTAAATCCGTCGCCCAGCACGTAGCCCTTCACGTTCTGAAAGAAGTCCAACTGTGTACTCGTATATGATGTATTAATGAATGGAGAGATGTAAGTGAACGGTGTTGTGGTCGAGCCTCTAGAGGTGATTTCATAGCGGCGTTTTAAGAGCGTGGTTTTGAGAGCTCGACGCCGTTCTCCTCAAATCCCGGCCGAGTGATGATTTGATGACCCGAATGTTATCGTCGTCCTTCAGGCTCCTTTATTTATTGATGATATTAATATTAATATTACGGCAACATTGACTGAATCGTAAGCTCCGGATTGCATTCTCATATAGAGCTGAAGTTTGATAATTAAGCCAACTATAAGTTATTACCCTTTCGATGGGCGTAAATAACTGCCTCGTTGGTCGTGTTGGTTGCAAGTGCGACTGCCGATCTGGAGGTCCCGGGTTCGATTTCCGGGTCGTACACTACAAAATTTCTGATTTAGGTTCTCTAGTAGTAGTTCGGAGTCTGGATATGTGCCCGATGCATGACAATAGGCTCGCCACCTATTACATAGTGGAACGTAAACGTAACCGGTGAATCGTGGGAGTGTTATGCATTCCTCTGCCTACCTCTTCTGGGATTACAGGCATGAAGTTATGCGTGAATAAATGCAAAATGTTTTATTTTTAATGAAGGAAATATGATCCTTTTTAATTTCACGTCACGTTATTGTGAACAGTTTTTTAAATTTACTGTTTTTATGTATATACATCTTTTGTACACTGCAGTGTTTCGTCCGTATGAAAATTCTAATAGCTATGAAAAGTAAAATATAAGGGAAATACTAAGCGTCGCTGCTCACAGCTTCAAACCCGCATCGGAATCGGCTAAGCGTGTCAGCCTTGAAAGCGTTTGTAGCGATCGTAGCGATCGTCAGGACAAATTTGGAAACAATAAAACATTAAATAAGTCTTTAGCCTGTAATCTAAGTGCATTCGCTTTAAATTGATTCTATTATTTATTTTTAACAATAAGATGTATTGTACATTGTTGTAACAAAAGGGGAATCGTTCTCGTTTGGCCTTTGTAGTTGTACAATGTTATAACTTATGAGACAGGCCACATTATAACCTAATGAGTAGTGGAATAAAATTATATTTTAAATTGTAATTTGTACTTATGACGGCACATGTTCGACTGTACGATTGTGGCGTGGCAAAGAACACGAACGAGACCGACGGTGGGCTCAGCGGCGCCCATTATCCAATGGACGTGGTCGCGGTGGTCCGCGGCCAGTCAGTCTATTTCTGGATTCGGCCTGTTTCATATTTTCCTGGTCACCCTACTGGCGATCCTATAGACGATTCTAGAAGAGTTCCTTAACGTCTTTGAAGGTTTTTCTCGAGCCTTCCTGAACACGTAGACTCTATTTTCGAGTTTATTGATTCAAATTGTTTTTTATGATGCCTTATGTTTTATTAGCTTTGGGCTCTGATTTGACTGCAAGCCCAATTGACAAAGCGTGGTGTAGCCTGAGATGTAGCATGCTGCGTTTTGTTGTACCGTTTTGATAATGCCAGGTGGAGAGAATTAACAGCACAACAGCACAAATGTACAGGAAACTATGCGTGTAAATTGACATGCAAATAGAATATTAAGCATGTGTTAAAAATGCATTAACGTTTATCAATATTTATTTATTTATTTATTTATTTATTAAAATGTTATTTTCTCTTTGCAGACGAGCGCGCCGATGTGGGAGGAGTTCATATCGAAAGCAACGAAACTCCA
This sequence comes from Mysoria ambigua, assembly GCA_018245875.1. Taxonomy (NCBI): domain Eukaryota; kingdom Metazoa; phylum Arthropoda; class Insecta; order Lepidoptera; family Hesperiidae; genus Mysoria; species Mysoria ambigua. Next base: position 4,994 of record DWEI01004460.1, read on the forward strand.
CTCCGCGTTGAAGTGAGTCCACTCTTAAGTCTGTCATTTTAACTACATACATACACACACAAACGCACGCGCGCGCACACATACATAAATGTGGGAAAGAGGTATAAAAATCATGTAATGTATGATCAACTTATACAATAATGCAAAAATAATATAAAATGATATTGTGTCTCGAAGGGAATCCATTACGTATATTAAACCATCGCTGGGTTACATTTTTCAAAATCCCGCCCTACTATCGGCCGTTTGATTGTTGAGTATCTTTGGTTTTTGAATAGGTGCATTTGGTAATTACCCATGTCTATAATCAACCCACCAGTCATTAGATACAGAGCATACACATTTTCCTAGCAATCTCTCCCATGCGAACATTAGCGTCCCTCTTCAAGCTTTTGAAGAACCCAAAGAAGACCACAGGGAGTGGTCTTTTCGCATCTTAATAGAAATCCATAAAAACTATTTAACTAATTCAAATTTTTATTCAGGAGTACCAACCTACAAACTTTATTTTAATTATGTTTTTTTCTGCTTTTCATCACCTTTAATTCAAAGTGGCAGTATTTCTTCACATTATATACTCATGTCGAACGATCGGAAGTGTATATGCAGTCTCCGTCGCTCGCTCGCTGGCCGGCCGAGCGCCTAAGTGAACGACGCGAAGGTCGCGAGCAATTGGTGGCGCATTGTTACCGCAGCGGCCGCCGCTGCGTGCGCCCGTCCGGCCAATTGCCAACCGCGTCCCTCGCCGTCGGCGGGTCGACAGGTTCATGTTCATTCGGAACTTTGATCTAACTTCACCAGTACTGTGAGTATTAAGGACAAGATATGTTAACTATGGTCTATTCGATTAGTTACTGATCGAATCGATTGTTAACATTCACAAAGCGAACCCTCGGGGACGGCTGTAATCAGATCTTTTGTGTTTATTTCTATAGAAAGTAGCAGTTACAAATAGTCTGGCACTGTGTGGGTATGAGAAATATAAAGACTTCAGCGGATTTCCTTTTTTTATTTTTTGTAACGATCTGTATCCTTTTTTTCAAAAATTTTTATAGAAGAAAAGGATTCAATATTCAATCTAATCTCAAACGACACACAATATATCCAATAAAAACACCAAACCAATATCAAATATAAATATTTAATTAGAGTGTGCCATTTAAATTAGAGTATTCCATTATTATTATTAGCGTATCTATTCTCTTGACTGCCTCGTGCAGTCGTGCAGTGCAGTCGTGTTGGATGTAAGTGCGACAGCGGATCGAGAGGTCAAGATCCATCCAGCTGTATTTTGGTGAGGCGCGCACTGCGGGTAAACTTCTATAATTTTATTTAGCGCACACATCACAGAAGAAGAACACGTGCCCTCAACGCAAGACAACCATTACAAACAAATATATCACGCGAAGCATTATAAAAGTGAAAGTATCGTGAAGTAAACTAAAGGGAAAAGTATCGAAAATAGTACTTTAGCGGTGAGATCTGACAGCTTGTAAGTAATGATCACGCTTACGCTTAAATTGTAAGTAACTCTCGATAAAATATATTGCTCTCGGCAATGCATAGGCGTGTCGATGTATTAATTTTATTTTTTATGAAATACACTTGTAAATAATTTGGATATTAATTTACACGTAACTTGACGCCTGTAATCCCCGAAGGGGTAGGCAGAGGAATGCAGAACATTGCCACGATTCACCGGTTACGTTTACGTCCCACTATGTAATACGTGGTGAGCCTATTGTCACACATCGGACATATAACCAGACTACATCACTATAGAAAATCTAAAACTAGAAAAAAATTTCTAGGCCTCGACCCGGCAATTTAACCTAGGACCTTCCTATGAGCAGTCGCAATTGCAACAAACACGACGAACGAGGCATTAAGAGAACGTTCAAACAAAATTTCATAAAATAAAATTGGCCTTTGAATCACGTACGTCAACAAATGACCCAACAAAGATCAAGCGATCACTATATATGGCCTAAGATTAATTTATATAACAAGCGCGAAGGTCATTTTAATGTTTAGTTTTCGAAACAAGTTTTTTTATTCAATTTTTGTACGAAGTAAAATTTTATACGTTATGTGTTCTCGCCGTTGTCTGGATACCCTACTTTTTATTTAATTTTACATTTTTTTATATTTTGTGTGGGTAAAATTAAATTTGTGTTATTCGTTATTCTGTGATATATATTATACACAAATACTATAATAATAATGTTTTGTGACATCTTTAGCCACCATCCATAGAATTTGTGTTTCGGTAATCTAAGAATATTTTTCTGTGTAAGTGTATTTATATGCTGGTACGTATAAATACACTTACACAGATAAATGTTCTTTTATTTATGTTCAAGCAGGGTAAAAATACTTCTGTACCTACCTCTGTACAGTAGAAATACACATAAATATATTTCCTCACTCGGAATCGAACCCATAACCCGAGGAGCAGCTTTCAATTTCGCTAACCACCTCTGGACCACTGGGCTAGTGTAAGAAAATATGTATATGTATTCATAAATAAATCTGCATATCTAACTTACAGATCAGCATTGGTGGCCATCGCGACGTTCCTTGACGCCTTCCAAAAAGTAGCGGACGCCGCCACAAGCGCCCGAGGTGAGTGTGTTTTAACGAATTGTTTAATTATATCCAAGTTACGGGTCAGAAGTTCATCTTGTCACGGATTGACTGGGAGAGAATAACACGTATTCAGTTCTACGTTAACGATAAAGGATAAGCAAGTGGAGAAATCGTTCACAGGGTCGATCACAGGGAGAGTCGTTCACAGGGGGATGTTTCTTGGGAATTTACATATGTCATCGGATCAAGAAAAATTTGGGAATCTTGTTGTGTTGTTTTATTCAGCTCATGAAACTGTAGTCGGTGGATGTACTAGTGCATCGAACGTTCTAAATTCGACCTGAACAGCCACATCGTATTTATGCCCGTTCTTAACTGGACATCCGGTTCCATACGAGATTGGTCATAGAATGTGCAGAGGCGTTGCATTTACCTCTGGACTCCAAGTGGTGACCTGATCTGCATGCGCCATCACCGCCTCGCATGATAGATCAACAATATGAGACAGTCATGTTATCATTTTTCTTATTGAATGCTATTGCATAAATAATTTATCATTTGGTATTGACAAATGAACTTTGTTTTCTCATGGGGTAAGATATTGTTAAGGTAATATAATTACCATAAGGTAATAAAGAGTCTTGTTAAATACCTTCTTGAATTTTGGATATTTGATTGAAAGAACATTTAATTATTTAAATGTCATTTATTTGGCTTACGACTATTTATAAATTATAATTAGCTTAATGTAATTGTCTCCTTAATAACTAGAATCACGCCATATTTTTCTATTCAATGCTAAAATACTTCACCATACTTTATTTATTTACAAAACATGTCAAAATTTCGGTATACTTCCTGTATCCGCATATGATATAGTGCAATACAAAATATCTTAAAAAAATTTAAAATAAGTTCAAATGAATGTACATACTTTTTAAACAAATTATTTTTTTTTTAATTGCACGACGAAATTTTAAAAATAATATTGAATTAATAATTTAATACAATAAATATATGTATATAAATCACTGGCGTATAATTAAACATGCATATTATGTCATACACTTAAATCGATATTATTCGTCATTTTAATCAGAACACACAGACGTCACCTAGCTCACGCGTACATACGTTCTCAATTACCCCGAGACGAAATATTCGAGAGATTCGACAAAAATTAAAATCTGTCATAATTTTAAAGATGCTCAGGTAATGAGACATTTGAGTGAAATGAAAGAAATGCTAGCTTGTGGCACGACGCTTTTGTGGTTTGACTAGGGAAGCGTGCCGTGAAGAGGTGTCATGAACTTCTTTATCATCTACCCTTTTCTCGAGTCACGATTAGGTGTAGGTCCTCTATAAGAATGTCAAGGGTAGAGGCCACAGTCCATCTCGCTAGCCATGTGCCCATTGGCGGTGGTCTCGCGCCGTAGTCAAAATTAAAAGACCTATTGAGTGTTAGCAAGGTGGTAGATGTTTGCTAGGTATTCGAACCCCTTATCTCCTCCCTTGTACTTCCGACTTCAATTTCTTAATTACACGGCTATCGAAATTCTTTCTAAATCAACACCTTCGGCCTATATTAGTCCGTCACTGAACGTAGGCTTCCAACCCTCTGCTCACTGTACCGTATTCGCCTGCCGCATGTGTGAGACAATGGTCCTATCTAACAACGCAGACAACAACAATGCAGACAATCGTCCTATCTAACAGAAAGCCTTAGTACATATTTACGGAATATGTTAATCACATCAATAAGTACCTAATATGATAAAAACATTTGTTAGCTCTAGACGAATACTACAAAGAACACATTGTATAATCACTTTATAAATCCATATTATATCCACAACGATATACAAATGTATGTTTGTAAAAATTATGCTTCGAAACTTTTATACGGATTACGTATTTTGAATTAGTATAAGGTGATGATTTGAAGTCCCGAAAAGGCATACAGGATTCATTGATAAACACATACTAATCTTGATTAATACATTTATACTAATCTTCACACCAGGTCCCTCACGAGGCAGGCAGAGAGCCCGGATTTCCAAGTCTCGCTATCCTTACAGACTTCTTCTATATGCATCACTCTCTTCATATCATACTATTTTTATGTTAAAATCAACCTAACATACAAAATCAGGGTTACAAAATACGCGCGGCGATTTTTTGATTTCCGCGACGCAAATAATTACCATAAAATTATATATTATTTTTACCTACAACAGAAAGATATAGACTTTGGTGAATCAGAATTTGTGGCCATAAAACTGCCATAAAAATCGTCTGGTCTGTTTATCAAGTGCCATCCATAGTCTTACTGATCCAGTCGATGTAATTATAAACGTGCGTGTACAAGCCCGGCTGCCCTTCGGTCCCGCACGTGGTGGGACCGTAAGATATTATGCCTAAGACCATGAAGCTGGAGGAGCCGGACGAGTTGACTTCCTCGAACATCAACGGACCGCCGGAGTCCCCGCGGCAACTGTCCTTGCCCTGAATACCGCCCGCGCATATCTGGCTCTCCCTGACGCTGTAGTACTCCGAACACGCTTTCGTGTTCACGTACGGCAGGACGACGGATCTCTTCACGTCGCTCATCGCGAACTTCTCGTCGCTGCCCCATCCGGCCACCGTGAAGCTGGTGTTGGTTGTGAACTTCGCCCTCTCGTCCTTCGTCGGCAGGCATATGGGTTTTATGAAATCTGCAAATGGTGAAACGGTAAAACTACAAATACTACAATACTGAGAGTTGAAGGGTCAATTGGCAAGGCACATTGCTCGAATGACCGGTAACCGATGAGGGAAAAAGGTTATCGAGTGACGATCACGTTTCGGTAAAAAGAGCGTAGGTTACCCTCCTACCAGACGGTCTGACGACCTGAAAAAGACAGGAGTACTGCCGGGTTCGGAAGGCTCAGGACCGGGAGGAGTAGCGCCGATTAGGGTAGGCCTATATTCAGGAGTGGACCACCAAAAGATGATGACGACAATTTTATTCGCCTAATGATGTTATCAAATTCGCGCAGTCAGGTTACTTTTGGTACTTCCTATAGTATGTTGTATTTCAGTCATCCAAACTGTAATATTACAACCGGAGAAATAACTTCTGTCTCTCTGTTTATTATTATGTTTCGCATGAAAATAATTAGATGATAATTTTTGCTATTCAGCGCAAAAATAATTAATGATATAAGTATAAATTCCTGACCAAAATAATCGACAACAATGCTTGTCATCATAATTTATCATAAATAACAACAAATTCTAAAATATAAACACTAAAGAATTTGAATATAGGAAATTTTTATCACGTGAACAAACTCATGATTATCGGCTGGTGCAAAAAAATCCTATCCTCCCTGAAGGAGATGGTGGTTTTCTAGTTGATCGTAGCAACTATAGGTCTACTGAATTATCAAGTCGAAGTTTCGTCTTTTGACATTTGGATATTACTCACCTGTGAACGTAACATCTTCTGCCAGCTTTATGATACCGATGTCGTTAATGGGGGTACGGTCTTTGTGTTCGGGATGCTTCCTTGCCCAACTCACGGCAACTACTTTGACGGTGATCCATTCTTTACCACCGCCGTCCGTTTCCACTTCGTCTGTTGGGAACGTTGTGATGTTGTACTCCGCGAGACGCACCTTGCGCCTGGAATTCGACAATTTTTCCTACCAATTAACGATCAGATCTCCATCGATTCGTAGCGGAACATCATTGTGAATTTTGGTATAAATTTATATGACACATATATGGTTTTGCAGGTACGTTTGTGACGCAAATTTAATTGTAACTTAATTTCTTTTGTCATAAGTTATAGCATAGATTAAGGTCTGTAATAATTTTCACTAATTACACAGTGATCATTATCAGCCTTTTGCAATCTACTGCAGATCATTATGCATTCAAGTAGCTATTCCTACCCAATGATTTAATTTAAACTTTGAGGTATTCCTGTTGTTGGCATTATTGTTTTTATGTAACTTCACGCCTGTAATCCCCGAAGGGGTAGGCAGAGGAATGCAGAACATTCCCGCGATTCACCGGTTACGTTTA
>DWEI01004461.1:0-11652 GCA_018245875.1 Mysoria ambigua
ATGCAGAACACTCCCACGTTTCACCGGTTACGTTTATGTCCCACTATGTAATACCGCGATAATAATAAGTGTGACCTAAAGTTGATAAACAATATATGTTTGGGCGGCCCTAACTCAACGGGGCAATCTAAAACCTGATTAAAACATACACCTGAACGTTTCCGGCTTACATTTCACTGTAGATATACGGCACCAAGGCCAATTAGCAAATGTGTATGACTCGATATTTGTAATCCTTGGCTTTTGAAAGTGAAACGCCGACAGGGACATGCCATTTGTCTTTGACGTCCTTTCACGTGAACCACAATATTACGATTCGAATTCTTTCTTATGGGGAAATTTTCAAAAATCTCAAAAAAAAACCATAAATTTCGGAGTGCAGAGCAGATTTAGATGGTATTTTAAAAATCACAACACATTTAGGTGTAAAGTCTATTTTTGCAATTCATTTCTTTTATATGTGATGTGATGTGAAACAGATGCTGGAGCGCCCTTTTAGAAGCAATTGATATGAGCTAAAATTCAGCGACATTATCATGCGAACCGCTATCTATACACTTACCAATAATGGCATAATGTCCGTGCGTATCTAACACAGGAAGTTGGTTTGTGTCAAAGTCAGGATCGCGCCTTTTCGTGTTGAATGTTATCTATCGCACATGACACCATTAGTTGTAGGTCAATTAACAATAAGTGCATTGTTTAGTGCTTGGGTCTAAGATAAATGGCGACTACCAATAGACATTAATTGTATTGTTGCCACACATTTCTAACTTTATATTTACATTTCAAATTAGAGCCATTACAGTTTTTTTATATATAAGAATGGGCTCGCGTTTGACTGTTACCTTACCTGATGGAAAACAAAATGCAGCCCAGCATGTACGCTTGCCTAAAAGGTGCCTAGTCACTCTTGTCTTGAATAATAACAGGCTATACGAATCGGGACAAATAAATACATGCTGCAGGGAGTACCATCCTTTGGCAGTCTGTACTAGAAATGGTTTCGCGAAAAGTTTAAAGCAGTGTCTATAAGATATAGATGGTACCCTGCCGTACTTCTGGACATCCAACTTACCGTCAATGTTAGAATATTTGAAATGATTTTTCATGAAATCCGTACTCTATATTATGCATCGCATTTGTATATATTTAGAGAAAAAACAATTCGATAGTATGCGGTACCGTGAAACGCTCAACATTATTTTAAATGATGTCAAAATCGTGGTTTTCAACGAAAACTATTAATAACTGTTCCAGTTTGTGAACTCAGTCCAAAAAACCATGCATTATGTCTTAAAAGAAATGCATCTTTTATCGACTGATTGCTCTTAAATAAAAGAATTTTATGAATACTGAATAAGCATTCAATATCATTTTTTATAGTTGAAACAGATGATTTTATCAAATTTCGGATTTCCTCACGACATCTAATAAAGTGGGCTAGAAACTCTAAAAGGTTTATTTGCCCATGTGTTTTTGTGTAAATGACACGATTAGCGTAAAGTAAATTTGTATTACAAGGTTATTAATAGCCACTACGACATCGTGTGTTTCAATATTAGCAATTCTAGTGTTTTAGCGGAGTTATATGGGGGACATTTTGTACTGGAAGACAAGTATCCAGCTGGACATCTGTCCAAAGGATCGTGATATCTAGATCCTATGTAAGAAACATTTAAGAAACATTAAAATAAAAGCGATTGAAGTTATTTTAAACTGACAGCACTGAAGTCAGTATGAAAAGTGATGAAATATTTGACTTAATTTCAGTACACAATAAAAACCGACAAAGTTTCTTGGTAATGTTACTGTAATTATAGCCCGAATCGCAAGCTGCAAATCTTAATGAGATATTTTAATCTGAAATTTATTAACAAACAATCGGAAGACACCCCAAGGGTACGTCCAACAAAGTAAACGAAACATTTAAACTGCGTAGAGTTTAATGACCTAAGACTTCCAGCTGTCAATTAAAACACGACTTGGATTATGTGTAAAATGTATTTTTAAAGCCGACTAGAAATTTACACAAGGATAACGACATAAGTGCAGATTCCTTTGTACACGTCGCAACAAGAGCGGTTGACATGACAGCGTGTTTGCTGATAGCTGATAAAATCACGTGGAAAGCGTAAAGATCTATTTGCGTGTGTCACGAGAAGCAAGCATCTTGACATACAATGGACATCACCAAACGGTGATTTACGACAGGATAATGCACAAGCGTATGTTCTTTTTAAATTAAAGGCCATGGCAAAACACGCAGACAGTCCACCTGATGTTAAGTGGTCACCACTGTTTGTAGACATTTGCAACATCAAAGAATTACCAATATGTTGCCTGCCTTGAAGGAACTTATTAACGCTACGTTTGAAATAAACCTGTTTCCTGTTGAATCATATTTTTGTTGTCTAGAAACTAATTCCAAATCATATTTCGATCTTACTGATAATAATGTAAGTAGTAAGCAACGGAACTTAAATACGGTTTTAAAATAATAACAATTTATAAAGCATAATATAGTTAGATTGGTAAGTTAGGTCCTATAGATAAGCAACTATTTGCTGTAACACTCACTTAAAATTCCCCGAAACGAACAATCACGAAGTTTCGCCAACGAAATTTTATTAAGAAAGATTATTTTATTGTAGCAGGCAATTCATTCTTTACATGCAGGTATAAGTATATTACCACATCTGGTTCCTTTATGAGTTAGACAGACAGTGAAGAGTAACAAATCTGACCTGCTTCTTCTAGATCTACCATTCTTTTCATCTTAAAAATTGTATCAAATGTCAAAATGTCCCAATAATGGAGAAATGGCATCGAGCCAAGGGAATCAGTTATTTTCTAAGCCCAAGCAACAACAAGGTTGTTCAATTCGCAAAATACGTGTGCTATCAAATCAGATACGGAAGTTGTGTGTTGATACGTTAAAAGTTTTCTGACATTGCGTCATTGCAAGGAGGCTCGTCAAATGGAACTATTGCGATATTTCACTGTATTGCGAACTAGTATTTACTAAAAAGTGATTTGAATTTCGCTTAATACTAGTTGAGACTGGTTACCAGTAAACGATAAAGGAGTAAGTAACGACTTAGACGTGTTGAAGTGGAATTGATAATTCTCGTATTATTTTCACATTAGAGAACGCACACTAAGTTTTTTGTTCCTAACTACGTCCATACTACTGTTAGTGATGTAATCTTTACCAGTTTTCGATAAAAAGAAGAGTAGAAGAGAAATTTTTGGTATCTGCAAAACATTCAATTAGAAATAATTAATGATGCCATTGTTTGTAACAGTTTTTTTTGAACAATTGTTGCGTTTTCTTGGAGTAATTAATCAACTAGATAGTGAACGATTGGACGAAATGAGATGTTATCGGCACACCACGCATTAAATAGACGAGTTCAGTCACACATTTGTGGGGCAAGGTGTGGCATCCATTTCTTTGTTTTTTTACTACTTAAAATTGTTAGTATGCATTACATAGAAATATACTCCTTTAAAAAGGGCAATGATAGAGAAAATGAACGTATTTCAATATCACTTAAAGACACGACACTAAATGATTAGCAGTTCAGTGATTTTTTTTCTCTCCACTCGCGATGTGAAGTTTTGATTTATATGAAATGTCTCAGAATACTCGATCGACACATTCAATTTACAATCTCTAAATACTCTACTTACAATTATGGTCATATGCATTTTACCAGTATCATACCATTACCAAGTTGATTTAAAATGTCAGAATTTGCAGAATTATCTTGCTGTTTCATGAACTGGTTTTTAGGTCCGAATAAGTTTCAATAATAATAACAGTTTAATAAAGTCTAAGTAAACTAACTCAAGTTGCTTTTGTAATTAATTTGCTTTTATCGTTTTAAATTTATTTTATCTTCTAGTCAGAACACTATTTGTAATCAGAAAGCTTAAAAATTCATTAAAACAAGACAGGTGTATAACAGAAAAAGTTCTGTATTATGGTAATCATCTCGCCAAACCACTTGATACGAACCAACTTATAGTATTAGACTGGTTATATGAAATCACATTAATTAAAAGTATTTATTTTCTGTTGTAGGTCTATTAATTTTATTACTAATGTTTATATTATATAACATATTGAAATATAAATTCATGAACATTTTACTAAAATTTTTAATGCTGTGATGTTGATGATACCTGTGTTTTTATTGAAAATAATGTTTTTGGTCTTAGAGCGCTTCCCTGAGAGATTCCAAGCGTAAAAGAAGCATGATTTGAATGAACCAAATGTGCATTCCGGAAATAATGACCAAAGTTGGGTATACAACGGGATGTTTCTTTACCGGCACGATATTATTTCGAAAGATGTGAAGCGAGCAGAACGTTGACGCACATCCAAATTTACACGGTTCATCCTTGTCTTGCACAGCACATATACGCATTAACCTTGATTTTGGTGGTTATTTCTAGTGCGCGAGCGCACGCGGCCGCCGAAGTGGCGATAACAGTACCATATACACGAAAATCTATTAATTACATTGGAACGGAAAGTTCTCATTACAGAGAACTCATTGCAGATTCGCTGTGATTCTATTTGTCTTCCGCAATTCGTTGCCCCGCGTAGTTGCCGCCAAGACAGCGATCGGCTTTGAAAAAACTTGTATATTATAAAATAAAATTTACAGACGAGTAAAAACGTGTTTTGTATCACTATTTTCTGACATTTGCATTTTGAATGTCGTGTTAATTTGTTATAAAGTGCTCTGGAACTTCAAGTTTGTATTGAAGAAACCTAAGCCTCGTTGTCTAAGTTTTGGACTAAGGGCTCTTGAAAGATAGTGTTTTAAATTTACCCATGAAGCACATGTGCTGAAACGATTTCTACTGCTTAGCTGGAATTTGTTCAAAATTTTGTTCTGTTTTGCTCGAAATATTGTTATACATAAGAATTAGCCATTAAGGCACCAATAATTATAGCCATGTAATATAGTTAAAGATAGCATGATTGAAAAAAAAATCTTATATTAGACACAGTAATCGCTGTCAGTGTAGGTTTATAAGCCCAAAGCGATTTCGCCCATGAACTGTTACATGAAGCAAAAAATGAGTAAGGATAATATTTCAAGTGACATCCGTAACTGACAAATTAATTAAAACCGTTAATAAAATACCTAATTACATATTGATACTTTGTATGTTCATTTCAAAGTGTGAGCATTATAGTTAATGTGAGTGACTATTCACATTAACTATAATACTCACACTTGGATCCAGAGCTATACAAAATGTTAAATGTTAAAATGTTAAAGATAATAAATTCAGATTCTAGAATAAATTCAGAGCATTTTGAAGAGATTTCCCGTAAAGGACATATAAAATCGAACCACAATACAGCAAACAGAATTCGGTATGAATTAAATTAAATCATTACAAAAAAAAGTTTCATTGTAAATAACATTGTTCACTACCCATTCGCTTATGGCATATCGCTCAAAGTTATGGCAAAAAGAAGTTAGTATAATAATATGTACGTAAAATACCGATACCTACTTCATTATTGTATATTATAATGTTCCTTTCTATTGGCGAAGCAGAGCGTTTGTGTACTAGAGATTGTATTTAAAAGAATTTTAACACGCACAACACATTGCCAAGTCGTGTAATGCATATATTTTGATTCTCAACGATGCGTAAATGCTGGGATGGTCATGATTCATTTCATCAACAAAGATTTGAAACTTTTAAAGTACAACATATCATTGGACTGATAACATTATTCTCAGAAAATTTTCATGTCTTATAACTATAGTCAGCTGTTTTACTCGTTAAAATTGTCAACTTTAACTAATACAAGCGGTAATGTTACAAAACTATCCGACTTATCTCTCTTAATGTCTTACTAAGTAACTTAAGTATTGAATTAATCGCCACGTACGTACTTTACCCTGGTGACTTTGACGTAAAACCAAGAATCAAAATATTGTTGTTTGTCTACAGTGCAGATGTAAAAATAACGCAGACCACAACTGGCGTAATGTTTTCCGTAATATTATTACTCTTTACATATAATATATTTTGCTATTTTCCGGTTTCCATACAATAACTACTTTCTGGTGCAGGGCTTAACCCATAACATATTTGTTTTCCTGATGTAAATGTGGACAAGTGCTTGATAAGCCCCTTCAACAGCAATATATTTTTCATCCTGCATATTCAATGTGCTTGGCATTCACCCTTTCCCCTTGCTGAGTGGGACTATAACTTATTAACCTCCTACGCAACAATACTTCAAATTGTTATCCTTTAAATGTGGTAGGCGTACCAGTTACAGGTCTATGAAGAAGTTGTTAATCGTGTAAATATTATGAGAAATAAGATTATGATTTTGACAGGGGCAAAAAGCGTTCTCCAAATAAATTGATAACAAAAGTCCAAATGACAGCTTTCATGGTCCGAGTAACCTTTTTAAAGTTTTCCTTGAAAACGTCTGCCATCGATTCTCGTTTAATGCTTCACGACATCCCTAACAAAACGATCTCGACTTGGGATTTGATATATAGAGAACTTTTCTGGATTGAATTTCGCCCTGCGAAGTAATGGGTCAAGTCATCAGTTGTAAATAATAGTCCAAATATTTTTGTGCCCCCTACGACACGGTATCTTAGCGTACTACTCTGAGAATGACCAGCATTATTTAATATTATTGTAGTTCAATGCACTACCTGACCTTGGTTACGCGAATTGGCACAAGCTTTGTGCAAATAGGATGGATATTATGTGCCAGAAAACAATAAGCTGTGAAGACAACAAATTAAGAAAGATTGAGATATCATCTATGTGACACAATCAATAAAAATTTTTGCCGATTTGTTATCTCATTTTAACATAAGTACATTTTCAACTAAACGAGACAATTTACTTCCTGAAAGTTGTGCATTTATGTCCTTTATGAGATTTAAGCGAGTGAGTTCTACCAACCCGCAAATAGCTATCAACAAAAAATAACTCGTATCTTTTGACATTATCATTAACCACATCCTGTAAATTACCGCAATTCGACAGTGAAACGATAAATGGACTGACAATGAATAAATAAATCCATTTAGACGTCTCTACGATTAAAACTTCACGAGTAAGCGCTCATAAAAAAAACGTATAAACAGAACGTGGCCACATATCTCTATTGTGATCACGTCACACTTTGAGACTGTGAGACAACTGATGTAGAGTTTTTAATTTGGCTTAGTGTCCTTGAAAACTGTGCGCATAATGAGAGATGACGTCACGATCGCGTGACTGTAGCGTCACATGCGGCCACGCCCCCTATAACTTTCGGCGCGGCGGTACTTCCGGTTACCGCACACGCTAAGTTGCACGCCAACTGTACGTCGTATGCGCGCGCTGTGTTCAATATTGTCAGTATTAACCTGTACCTTTCAAAGCTGTACACTGTCTTTTTATACGACTAAGAATAATATAATGAATTGAATGAAAAAGTTAATAAATTTAGTTAATAACGTACTCAACATGCTATTAGAATTAATTTATATTAGATGCTATAATTAATTGGTTTACCATGTTCTTCTACAAAAAATAGAACTTGTATGAATTAGTATATTGTGATTGTCTGGAACTTTTTGATGTTCTCTTTACGTTCCGAGTATTGCGGTCCTTCCGGGCACCCGGGATACTTGACGTGAATTTTGCAAACTTTACATTAATCTATTAGAGGATAACATAAAACAGATTTCCAAGTTGTTCTTTATTATCTTCCAATATTCGAGCTTTTCAATAACAAACATGACTATAACATGAGAACTGACTAAAACATGAGTAATCATTAATGATGATAGTTGGTCATTAAGAAATTAATGTTTTTATTATATATATCTGCTTAAGGTAATATCAGTTGACACGCTGGCCTGTACATGACATACAATTAAAGTTATCAAGAAAATACAATCGTTAAATTTATCGGGCGCTGACTAGCTAAAGTGTCCGTCAGATTCAACCAATACATAACAAACATAACATCACGCCTATAATCCGCGAAGAAGTGAGCAGAGGAATGTAGTTACAATCATACGTTTCACCAGTTACGTTTATTTTCTACTGTGGAGTTGAGTCTATTGCCATACACCAGGAACATTTCTGTTATGTGAACTACTACTAGAAGATGTAAATTTAAAAAAAAAAACAGTAGTACCCGACCCGGGATTTGCACCCAGGACGTACGGATCGGCAATCGCGCTTGCAACTATCACAAGCAACGAAGCATTTTCACAATAAATACTTTACTCTGATTGGGTAAAAAATACACATCGTATAAGCGTATAATGGTTATCGATAAAGTAATTTATGAAAACATGAATTTACGTTAGAAAAACCTTAATATATTCATGAGTTAAATGCACGAAGGTCAGGAGGCCCGGCAGCAGACGACAATCGCAAACAACTGAATAATAAAATTTTCAACGTCATCTATGTACATTCGAGTATACAAATATGTGTACAACGACAAATTTTATATCCAAACAAAAAATACATGAAAAACCTTGTTTGCCTTTATCACACGATCGTCGACAGGCTGTGGATACGAACACTACAGACGAGGACCAAGACGTCGCGAGCGACGCACGCAATTATCTACGCCAATGATGTCACAGAGCGTGACATTCGACGCCACTCGGGTATCACATCACAGACACACCTCCAAACCGCGACTGTACCACGAGTCCAATATATATTTCAAAACACCTGATTCTGATAGTCTGCACTACGGAAATTAGATATCTGATAAATATCAAAATATATATACACAGACATCAGACAAAAAAGCACATCATGTCTATCAAGGAAACAATCATCCCGGATTGGATATCGAACTCACACTTTCCAGTTCAAAAGTCAGTGTCGGGAACTACTAAATCAATAAGACCAGTCTAACCAAGGGCCCAGCCAATAGTATTGTGATGACCTACCTAAGGAAAACGTGGATTCTATTTAAGATGTTCGATAGACCAAATACTGTTGATGGTGGAATCTGTAATAACTAGCAAAGGCCTGCGAATATCGACAATGCTGAAGCGGATCGCGTCCGCTGCGCAACGTTAAGCAACGCTAAGCGCCATCGGCACCGGACGCACACGGCGCGGATGCTGTACGTACGTGCAGTACACGCACGTGATAGGATCATTACATAATATAGCTGTCAGACTACCTACGTGTACATACATAATTTATTTACACAAATATTTCCTATTGCCATTTTGAATTTCTCTACACTGTGATGTTCAAACAGCACTGAGAGGCTCCACAGTGGTTTTAATATCTGAAGTGTTCCCGCAGTTGACTATTTCTAATATACGAAAACATGTGGAAACTTTAATGACAATAGACGTGACGAAAGAACTTTTTCATTCAGCACATTGACAAAAGATGATTCAGTAATTTAAATCATATTCGGTGAATTTTTTTATTATTTATCTAACCCTGTAGGAAATTGGCGGTTTAAAGAAGAAAAAAGAAGCACATCAATTGGTGGCATCGTTTTCAACTGCTCAAGTTTTGTTAAAATGAAATGGAGTCAGTAATTATATAAATTTGTAAATCATACTACGATGACGATCTAAAATTATATTGTATTGTCAAACTGCTTGACTCTTATCTGATAGTCATAAGGGCAAATCAAGTGTTGGTATTATAATACGAAGCGTGCAAGCTAGTAACATGTTTATGAGTATTTTATAACAAACATCGTCATAATAAATAATTATGAAGATAAAGAAAAAATATCACGAACAGCTAACCCGCTATAGTTACGGTTGAACTTGAGCAAGAGATCACGTTTGGCGCATTTATTTAAAATTCATAACCACTCAAGTAACTTGTGCTTTCACTTCCTGCATTTAATAATGAGACGAACTAGTTGGTTAGCCCAATTACGGCAGTGTTAATAGCAACAGTAAAAGATGTATCTATCTGCAATTGAAAAATTTGGTATGCCTTGTTTGAAAAATCGTGTCTCACACTACCACATTTTAAAAAGGAACACAAGAATGTTAGTAACGCTGCTCAACGACGGTCGACTCACACACGGCCATCTAAACACGATCTATGAAGAGAACGTTATGCAAATCACGCAGCAACACGCATACGTACATAATCGTCATCAGCCAAGTCTGCTGCTAGACACAATCTTGCCCTCAGAAGGTTTCGTCCTAAATTTTCACCTTGGGTATAAGTTAGTTTAGGGATCGCAGAGCACATATCTATACATACGTATATATTACTGATCGTTTTACTTATACTAACATTTACTGAAATGAACTCCCGATAACCGTATACTTATTTAGTCTAGACGGGAACGAAACGTTAGAAATGGATGTAGCGGCATCACGAACTTTAGAAATGTCATCTATATTTCATCTATATTTTAACTTTAGAAATGTCATCTGTATGTCATCACTTCCATTCATATCTCCTTTTATGACGTTTCGCATTACTGTTGCTTAGTTCTCATCTAATGATATCATCGTCATTATTGAAACAATTAGTATTTGACCATTCTACGGTCATTGTGCCATTGTGGTCGGTTTTGTTACACTGTTAATAATTCAGTCGTTAAGAGAGAGTACAGAAACTATGACAAAACTATATTACTACGAAAACAATTTAAAAGTAAATTCGCGTAACAGAAGTAGCAGTTAACTATGAAGATAACGCTTTGTCATAATTCAGACGTGATCATCTGCTACGAAACCGATCAATAATCTAGCGGACAGGAAAAAAATGTAGACTGTTTCATTACATTTATGAGTACACTACTCATAAATGTAATGAAACAGTCTATTGCTCAGCGATCAAAGCAGTTAATAACTCAACATTTCAAACAAACAGCGTGTATAGTGTGAGTTATTAATAATAGCCCATGCTGAGAAAATGAAGATTCAACATCAGACAGCACGCAGAGCGCAGGAGCACTTTTACTACGGACACTTATGTACATCACAATGCTTACAAAATGCTCACAAGTCATCACCTTCAACGCCGCAATACTAATTGTTAATAAGATTATAAAAAAACATTTAACACGATAATTTAAATTGCATTAATATAACAAAAATCTTTTTATATTAATCGATAAAAGTAATATATTCGATTACATTAATCGATGAAAATAATATATAAAATGAAATATATGCCTAACAGTTATTTTCAGATGTAACAAAATGTTAGGTAAGTCATTTGAACTTGATCAGGAGACTCACAAAACCTCAAGCATTTGTTTAAAACTTTTTTACATTTATCGGCGAACAAATCAGTCTAGTTATGCTTTCCGTTTCACTGTTACCGACAATTTGGTTGCTAAAACTTGCCCGACGGTACATATACGAGTATATCCATAGAAGGTACAATCATTTCTTTATACGAGTATTAAACTGTTCCTACGCTCATTATAAAATTAACAGATATCCATCCAAACTGGAAAAACCCAAACGACGAGTTAAACATTCCACCTTCCAAAAATAATACCGTAACCTTTCGCCGTGAGCTACAAAGAAGCTTCCATCAATACACATGTTTATTCCAGTCGCGCACAAATAGATCTCTGAATATTGACAAGATCAGTTTGAATTCTGACTGACGCAAATGCGC
>DWEI01004462.1:0-11651 GCA_018245875.1 Mysoria ambigua
GACACAAGTTAGGAAGGTTTATGCCCTATTTCTAAAGTCTATTTAAAAATACAGATGGACATTTTTTATAAATGTATTGACAAATTACGAAATAATTTTTGCTATTTATTTATTTATTTGTTTATTTATTTATTAGATAATCAAATATTAATATTATTATTAATGACCTTAATTTTAACAAAAGAAATCTTTTTACATCTTACTGAAGTATCGACATAATTTTAACCCTGTATATATATACTTAACTCACATATTATGTCATACGTCTAACGCAGGGCGTAAATTCAGATTACGCGTTACACTGGCAGTTTGAAGTTATAAAAATCGAACAGGCACATACAGGGTGTACTAACGGATGATCATGCCCGGCGCCGGCAGGCAGTCTGCCTCGGCACAGCTAAATGGACAGCAGGGTAGGTGGAGTGAGAAGCTGTACTTCGTGTTCCTTAACTCACATGACCAACTTGCATAGCCGCTCAGGGTAGGCCTATGTGGAGCAGTGGACCGCGTTAGGCTGACGATGATGATAACGACCCGGGAATTGTACCCAATATCTCGTAACCAGCAGTCACACTTACAGCAATACGTTTAACGAAGCATTTCTTTTAATAGAGCATGTACCTAAAATCTTCTGCAGTTCGACTACAATTGATATGACAAGCTTGCGTGAAAACTGGCTGCGTCATTTTCTTTATATGTAGGTCTGTAATCAATTATGTTGGAAATAAAAAAATAATTTCTAATACTAGGAGGAATAATGTGCAATGTATGTAAGTTCCAACCGATAAGCAGGATAGGGGGAGAGGGGGGGCGGTTGATCATGATCTGTGCAAGCGGTGCGAAGAAAAGGCACGCAGTAATTAGTGATATCGCCATTCTAGTTGAGAAGTATGTGGAATGATCTTACGTGGAAATTACTTTCCGATAATGCCAAAGCGCTAAGAGACAGAAATCAGTAAATGGGAAATAGTTGTAAAGCTAATTATTTGATAACATTCATTCGTGATCATCATCAAACCTTTTGCTGTTATCAATTGGTTACGGATCACCTTTCACGATGACACAGGTTAAGGGCATAGTGCCAAGCTAACCAAGGGCGTGTTGGCAATTGTTAAAATTAACAAATTTTGTTACTTTATTTATTAAATATTTAAACCTCATCGAATCTAACATTAGAGGATAGGTAATAAAACGTAACTTCACGCCTGTAATCCTCGAAGAGGTAGGCAGAGAAATTTTGAAAATTCCCAAGTTTCACCAGTTACGTTTACGTCCCACTATGGAATAGGTGGTGAGCCCTATTACCACGCTCATATCTTTACTCCGAATCACTACTAGAAAATCTAAATTGGGAAATTTTACAGTGTTCGACTCGAGAATCGAATATGGGAACCACCCGATCGGCAGTCGCCCTTGCAACGAACACGACCAACGAGGCAGTCTTCAAATAGAAATTATCAGTTTTCAATTACAAGCGCCTCACTATACCTACAAATTAACAATTTTCATAGATACTTCGCTATTCATATATGCTATCTTACCGCGATGAAAAGGGTTTTAATTTACGGCTATTTTTGTTCGGTTGAAATGTATTATTGAGCGGTCTTTGAGCGTCCGCTAACGCGTTCGCCCGCTTGTCGCTCATCTCATCGAAACGCACGCGCCCGTGGGGCGCGGCCGAGCGCGTCGCGTAGTTTCATGTGCTGCCGTGTTTTCCGGTCACCACGCGCGATATTCGCTCTCCTATTCAAATTAAAATCGATGCCTCTCGTGCGTTTTCGGTTGATTTTTGGATTGATGCAACCTGTATTAAATTGGCGTTCGATTTTCGCAGATAATACATTAATACGGTGCAATGTTTTGGTTTTATTTTGTACCGATATTCTGATGCGAAATCAAATTGTATAATACTCGGTGCGATAGTTTATTTTGGACAGATAATCGATTTGTGTATTTGATAATGAAATAATCAGACGATTTTTTATTTATGCGTATAATATATGAATAAAAAGGAATAGTTTCCGTTCGCGTTTCACCCCTGTCTCCCCTGCGTGCTTCATCGCGTCCACTAATGGGTTTGCACACCCACTTTTGACACATTGTAACTCGCTACGTCGGCGTCAAAATTTTAACTCTCCACTAACAAGCTTCTTTTGAAATAGGTGAAATGAAAAAAAAAATAAACGTGCGAAACAAAACGAGAAGGCTTTAACAATTTGTGTACAACTGTATGAAATCAAGACTATTTTAAAAATTCAAAATTAATAGTCATAAAAATATAGATAAGACTATATATAATTTACTCACCCGACAGTGATATTTTTCGTTGTTATAAAACACAAGAAACATTAATCACAAGCAAGGTTTTGGATGATATGAGTGACGTGACAAACGCAATACAATCACCAGCGCAGACAGAGGCCCATCGCGCACCCTTCGACGCAGTAAGGCAAGGAAATATGATATGCGTTATCATGTTCGTTTTCCATGATAATTGTATTATGCTCGTATATCTCTTTGTTCTTCCCAGTCAATTACGTGAAAACCTATATGTAGTTGAAGATTCGCTTAAACATTCACAAGTCATTTTCGAAGACATTAATAAGTTTTCCAAATAGAGAATTCTGACCTGTACCTGAACCTCATAAGTTAAAGCGCACATCAATAATTTTTTTTAGTAGGTAAATTGAATATTGAAACATAAATACACTGTCACGTCCATTTCTCATAGTATCGGCAGAGATCTACGATTTTCAGCTGATACAATGAGCGAATGAGCTGAGTGGCAAACAAATTTAGCCGCTTCTAATGTTATGTATATCGATGTACATACTGGCTCATTAGTCTAATAGATGCAAGCACGATTGATGCAAAAGAAGCCCTGGGTTCGAATCCCGGATCAGGCAAAGTATTCTTATTCTGGTCTGTTAAAGGAACTTTCTTAATTCATATTTCTTTGCTACCGACGTATGTGACCATGGTTAAGACTAATACATGAAAACAATTCAATAAGTTTGACAATAGTTAGTGCCATGACTGGAATGGGACTGTCGCGTGTCAGCTCCGACACGAGCACCCCGCTGCGGATGTTCTAATTCCAAGAGTTTCTTTCGACTCTGAATCAGTGGCAAGTCTTACACCAGCCTTCCATCAATACGTTACTACTAAGCGTATAAAATTATTTATATTAGGACTTATAGGATATAGTGACTTAGTCCATGTCACTTACATTACTGATTTCATCAAAAGTATGCAATAAAAATTATGACTTCGTGTTAGTCTAACGGTTTTCAATTTGGTTTCTAAACTCGGAGACTAAATTGGATTCAAATGCTCGCACCTCTATATATACACAAATGTTGTGACCTTTAAGATTATATACCATCTTCTAGCACCTATGAAAGAAAACGTCGTAACAAAACCTGTACACCAGAAATCACCCAACTCGGTCTTGGCCAGCGACCCTACATCAATCCAATGACGTTTGGATTGCCGCATTCAGCTTCAGGTAGAAACTCTCTACTTCCCAGCTGGAGGCCGTCGAATATTACGCTTAGCACGATATTGTCTCCTTATCAGAACTCCATATTGTGAATCGGAACTGGCTATGTAATATCTAAGCCTGTGTAAAACGCCATATTTTTAATAAATTAAATAGCAAACTGGTTACTTGAAACTCGTTTACTTAAGAATTTGCTTCATTAAAATGTTGTCCTTAAAACGCTCCAATATTTCGCAAATAAAAACAAATCCAAATGTTTTGGCCGTAAATATCCCATCTTAGAAATGTTATTAGTACTTGAACGGAGCAATAAAAACACAGCCCACTCGAATTTCTAAAATCTGAGCGATAAAATTATATCTTCTCGAGAAACGTATTCAAAGAGATATTTGTTTTTTTCCTCTCTTTCTCTTTATTTAAACAAGAATAAAACATCAAACGACCAAGAAAATTTATGTGGACATAATAACGTTTTATCTCTGCTCTTTCGTATTAGGAGTATAACTTAAGTATTATTAATTATGATAAAAGGTGAACCTTGTATTTTTGTTTCTTTATGATTAACTATTAACTCAAATTGAAAGAGAGTTGACGACGTTACACAGAATATGAACGATTTTATTCTCATAAGAACCTTATGTTATTTGTCCCGTTGTGTGGGCAGTTGGAATCAGATGATTTAAAATATCTTAGGTTCAAAATTCACATCGCGCAAACTATTATTGGGTTTTACTATGCTTAATTTCCAAGCAGCAATACGGAGTCTTGATTTGTGCCCGGTGTGACTCACACCTTATTCCATGGTAGGAAATATAACTGATAAATCGTGAAGTGTCTCCACCCCCTTGTCTACTCCTTCAGGGAACATAACCTTCCGTTCACCTCTGAACATAAGCAAGTGTGTTATATTTATAAATAGACAAGTCCGTTAATGTTAAGTCATGAAATAAAATTATTTTTTTACGCCATCATGAATACATAAAAAGTGACGCAGCACGAGATGCGAATGATTAGAAGATTATAAAATAAATCATAGATTGTATAACTGAGCAGCTATGATGCAGAGACTTCTTGGAAATAGGCTAAGTACGTGAAGGCAGTTGCTGCGCCCGGTGCAAAATGGTGTCAAACGTTTTTCAACTCGATCCCCAGTCGATAGAACACGTATAGGTGTGGTAAGCTTATGTCGTACCTACTGAGCTGATCCGCTGGTGCAGTGGTTAACGTACTAGATTTCTGAGCCCGGGGCCATGGGTTGGAGAACCCAGAATAAATTAATTTTCATACTTAAATGTAGTTTACCAAACCTCCTGTAAAATGTCATCATGTTTAAAACTTAACTCGCCCCTCCCCCTCTCCCCCATCACCCTATATCCCGACACTCTCTACCCCAACGAAAATACTGTTAAAAAAAATCAAGTTTTTGTCATAATACAGAATTAACAAGCTCAATGTTCTGAACTGAGGCGCCATTTTGTAAGATAATATAAACAATACGAAAGGTAAGAGAATTTACCTTTACGACTTGAAGAAAATTAATCAGCTCTTCAAACAAAATTATTTAACTAACACGAACCGTGGTATACTTGTTGGCGTTCATTTTGAAACACATGATTGTTCTTTAAAGTGACTGTTTCCGAACATTGATTATGAATTCATGTAGCGTTTCTCTTATTATTGGTATAGTTAATTATCATCCCCGTAGCCCGTTACCGTTCACTTCTGGCCTCTGAAACGACGCGTTCGATCTTCACTTTTCGTATCTAATTATTGCCACCCACTTCACCTACATCGCCGCCTACAGCGTTGTGCGCAAAAATATACATTCATTTCTGATAGTGTGTTAAGGGTATTTTTAAATTGATTCGATTCACGGCTAAGCGATACAACGAAGCTCATATCAATATCGATCTCGAGACACGTCGTGGGCTGATTTCAAGTGCAATTTTAATATATTCTTTTTATTGAGTAGTGCAATATCAAAAATAAGACTATCTTTGCGCGGCGTTAGATGGTGTTAGATGTAGAAAAAGGACAACCGCATCATTTTCAGTTGCTACAAAAATAACTAACGCTAAACTATTGCTACGGCTTCCTTTGTACAGGATACCTGAACTTATTTAATTATGGAATAAAAGTGAACGTTTTTATATACTGTGTAACTATTACTCTGTACTAGTACTATTTACTCTGGTACATCGGCTTTACAATGTTTTCAATTTCAAAGACTTTATTTAATAATACTTACTTAAGTGAAAAATTCAGACACTATTATCGCCGTTACTGCTGATAAGGAGTACCCGAGTTCAAGTCCCGGTTGGGGCACTACTAGATTTTTTTAATGTATTTTCCTAACAGTGGCTCGAAATACGAAAATATGCCCGGAGTATGTCAATAGACTCAGCAATTATTCCACATTGGAACGTAAGCGTAACTGGTGACACGTGGGAGTGTATCCATTCCCCTGCCGACCTCTTCTAGAATTACTGCGTGATGTTACGTTTATTATACACATGTACTTTAAACGAACGTGTTTCTCGCTCAAAATAATTGCTAATAATTTATTTTACTACCACAATAGTCGCATTTACTTTTCTTTAGTCACCATTATTTATATTCAGCCAGTACACCGCCTTAAATTAACAACTGATTTGTTGCTCTACGCGATGCTATAACAAATGATTTATTCACTCGTGACCTTTTCACCCTCGGTGTTTTTCACTTAAGTTTAATCTCACAGTGACCCATAAGATAAACTCCCCTAGTACAGGTGTCTGCAACAATGGGAAGTCATAATCTCCACACTTCACGCTCTGGCTAGTTATAATAGGGGTGTTTGAAAAATTCTCAGCTTTTCCACCGAGATAATATAAAATAAAATGTTATTAGTACAATAACTTTGTAAAAAGGTTGTATATGTTTTTTGTGTAAGCAATGCAATGATTACGTAGACAAATTAATATGTATAGTGTACAAGAGAAAACAAAGAGTTAATACATTATACCAAAAAAAAACGAAAAAATCTATATAATGTGTATATGCTTTATATAATAGTGCTTGTGTGTTTATTTATAACAAAATCAATAAGCGTAAATATATATTTGTGTTGAAACAATTTAGCTGTGCCAACAATATAGTCCCTGGTCGGTTACTATCGGATTTTTCAAACTGATTTTCTAGAAGAAACGACTAGAAATTTCTACTAGAAAAACAAAGTTAAATAGTCACTTGGAGTCTGGATTTTGCCCGGTGTATGGCAACACACTTAACTTTTATTCCATATTAGGATCTAAATGTAACTGGGTAAACGTGATTCCTCCTCTTTCAGATTTAAAACCGTGATTTTTTTGCAATATTGCCTATTCCCAATAATTAACATTATTTTGTGTTCTACTAGTACATCTAATTACCATAGACATACGCGTAATAGACATCTATATTATAAAAGAATGAGGTAAATATAAAATATTATTATGACTGTACAGTGCAATAATAGGTTCCGTATCCTCTATTACGTTCAGAGCGATATCGCCTGCGTCGTTAGCACAATTAGTTAAGCCATTATATTTTCAATTAAAGCCATTAGCACTGGCATGTTGGACAATTGCTACACGTGAGAATGTGCGTTACAATCGTTAATTTATTTGGTTATGATATTATTAGTGTCAAGGCGTCAGCCGTGGAATTTATATCGTCCCATTCGTCGACAGGGCGATATTAATGGTCGCAGTAATTATCTCAAGACGAGCTCGCATTACGAAACAGGAATGGGGTTGTTAATACACATTCGACGTTACGTTAAAGAGTGAACTCGCTCACTCATTACAGTTTTGTTTGTTTGTATGTTTGTTACTTTTTACGCGAAAGTTGACATGCTACTGACTGTTCGTTTCTGAGATTACACTAGAATGCCTCATTTAGTTACGATTATTCATTTTCGGTTCATACAATATTTAGCCGCGGTGCCCTTAGATGGAGCACGCAGTCCTTAAATAAGTCTGTTCACCGTTGCCTCGAAAATTTCCTAAGCTATTTTTCTTGAGAAACATGGATGCCAGAAGGACTTTCCGCTATTTGACCGTCACAAGCAGTAACGTAGAACAAAATCGTTTCGTTATGGCTTGACGTCCGCTGTCAGAGTTAATGACAGGGACGGAATAATACGAGTATGTTTGCGCAAGACGCGTATATAAATGGTTTAACCTACTACAACTACATGACTACACTACAAATACTACACTACAACTACATTTACTTGTTCACTTTAATCAAGACGCGACATTTCAAGTTCATACTTTATTAACATCAGCTTACATCCAAACATGATTCATCATCATTAAAACTTTGACACCATAATGAAAGTTGACACACTCTCGGGGGCGCCGCGCGTTGTGTCAAAGCACAAGTTTATCCGACCTGTTGGAATGATGGAACGATATTTAAACTTGGCCATGTTAATTGAGATGCATATGAATAGCGCCCAAAATTCATTTTCCAAAAGTTAACACAAGTTAGTTACTCAATAATTAGAAAGTCTCATATATTCATTGTTCAGATAGTTGTATTTACCTATTCTATGTGAGAATGACAACATATGTATGTTACAGGCTTACCGACTTCATATATACTCTAAATATCCGAATGATCAACATGTTTATGTTGAATTACAATTCAGATTGCTTTAGATGTAGGGATAAGGATAATTTGTACTCTTTCTATCATCCAAAAACCAGGTTCTAGCCAAGCGTCTAGCGATACTTTTTATTTAACTTGAAATAACTATTATCCGTTGAAGCTACAGCACGGCGTAGGTCTCTAGCCTTTGCATTTTGACGTTTCATCTCTCAACCATCTAACAATTTTCTTATTTGTTTCAGGTACTTTCAATTACTAAAGGTGGACCAACTGAACTCTTTCGAAACGGTCTTTAATTAAAACCAAAACTATCGAAGATGAACGGAATAAAGTACTTCTGGTTCAGTTTATCCATAATATTTAATTTTAAAATGTTGTACAGAATATTTTGTTTTAAATGAAATATTACGTCTATTTGAATTTCAAGTCTGATTTGTGACGATTCACGAATATTTACCTACACGAGGCCTGGAATACGACAGAAATATTATGTAACTATACTTTGACATAAACTTCAAGTATAAGAATTGAAATGGGAATATGTTCATCCAACAGTAAGACAACCGATTGGTCTCTGTCGTCCATTTTTATAACAAGGTCCTATATATTCATGGCTATACAAATTCCACCTCACAATTCCAGGGTGAAGCTGACACGTGGGTGAACGCTTTTGAAACAAGCCACGCCGTTCATGTTCTGCCATAAATCCATAACGCGCGGTGTCGTCGTAAACAAGCGTGTCATAGCTCACGCCGGCCGAAAGGCGCACGCGAGCCGTTACGTAACGCATCCAGCGTTACGTGACGTCACAACCCAGCAGTGTCACACGAGTTACATAGATGGCTCAAGAATACGTAAACTACATAAACTATAATACACAATAAATGTTCAAAATGTTTATTATTACATAAATTCACGCATGTATCTTCGTGAAGAGGGAGACAGGGTAGTATAGTAAATGTTGATGGTGAAACATGGGAGTCTACTTCACTCCTACGTCTTCGAGAATTGCAGGCGCAATGGTACGTTTTTGTTTACATTGTAAAAAAATGTTATTATCATGTCAACATTAAAATAATGCCTGTTCATGTGAATCGAATATTCAAATCTACAAATCATTTAAATGGCTCTCGTGAATTTATTACTTTTTAATATAAGCGTACCGGTGCGCGGATCGGTGTAATTTGTAATAATCTCCTTTGATGTGAATATGCAAATTGTCGGTTTAAATTCTATACGCGTGTACCTAATACTCTCTTCCTTTTACATAATCAAGGACTGGATAATTCACTAAATTACGACAGAGGCCTCTTGGCGGTGCGACCGTACGAAATGTACCGACAATTGTTCTTGTTGTGTATTCGGGAGACAGAGACTCGCCAGATGAGCCGAGCGATGTATAAATGTAAGAAAGCCAACAAAGGTCATTCGGTGTCCGACATGTTATTGCAGCGAACCTGGCACGAAAGAGGTTATTAATTAATATAAACATAACTTTACGCCTGTAATTCCCGAGGTAGGCGGACGAATGCAGAACACTCCGACGTTTGCCCGGTTACGTTTACGTCCCGCTATGGAATTATTAAAAAGCACTGATAGCCTAGAGGTTTGAAATTCGACCTCTTATTCGGGAAGACCGGGTTCAAATCCCTGGCGCGCACCTTTTAAAAATGTGCGTTTTAAGTTTACATATCACTTGCTATAACGGTGAAAAATAAAAATAATCTCTAAGGTGTGTGAAGTCTGCCAACCCGCACTTGTCCAGCGTGGCAGACTTTGGCCTTAACCCTCTCATTCTCAGAGGAGACCCATGTTCCAACAGTGGAACGATAAAAGGGTCGATACCGATGCTACTTTTAATATTACTGAACAGTTGTATTCCCTTTAATTTCTTTGCTCATTCTTTATTAAATTTCGGAAAGCTTCGCCGTGTGTCGGTTACGGTATCACGACGTTAGATTAATTTTAAGTCACGTCAAATTTATGTAGACTTTAATATCGCGGACGTAATATAAAGAGCGTTAATACCACGTGCGTAGGTGGGGGATGGAGTGTAATTGTTTGTGATGTTTCGTGCGGAGATATTTTGTTACCGAATATTACATGTATATTAAGTTATACTTTATTGATGAATGTAGGAACTTGAGGTCTTTATGATGGGAAATATTAGTCGCTCATACCGACATAGGAAGATATCTCTGCCTACTCCGCGCGAATCCTGGCATGAGGATTATGAAATCCGATAATCATAACTATTTATTTACTATTCTAATAAAAAGTTTCTAGTGACATCTTAATGACAATATACTTTAATGATAATTATCATCATCAGACATTTTATCATTCCGCTGTCGGACATAGTTCTTCTCTAACAATTGGCGATGTTAACACTAGAGCCTGGCGTCCTGATGAGGCGCAGATTGACACACTTCACACACCTGAAGGAACGATCGTAAATCATTCCTATACCCTCGAAGGGGCACGCAGATAATTATAGTACAGTACCAAGTTATGCCGATGACATCAATAAATAATTCTAAATGAAACTAAATGCATAAATTTCTAAGCTTGCCATATTTTGTCCCACCGTCTGCCGCCAGCGAGTCGACGGCCGCCTGCGGTCGAAGAGCCGATTAACTACGGATTTTTCTAGTTATTTTTCAGAATGTCTCTTCCGCGCAATTATGAGACTTCCGTATTTTATACGTAATATGTGAAGCGTGAATGAGATATTTCCTAACTCGATATACCACGTACCAAATTAATTATTATTAACACACAATAGTAACAAATATATTATCATCATCAGTTGAATATTAAAAAAAATACATAACAATATCTTATTGCGATTTTAATATCACTGATTCTATACTATCATTAATATTTATACCTACAACAAATTTAATATCGTTACCAGTATTTTTTTGGTACTTATAAATTATCCAATTACACAATATACGATTATATTGCTACTTGACTTCTGGCTTCAGTTTTAATAAGACTTTAACAGCAAACCAAACTACAGTCCATCCAACGGATTTTCTACAAACAATTATTTAAGACTTCTTCTGCCAACCCACTCGTAGAGGGCGATGTAGGTTACGTAGGCTTTGACTCAACTGTGCGGAACTATGAAATTATTGTAGATAAATATGGCATTTAAGATTTTCTGTAAATAGTTCTGCAGCAAAAATATTTCTGTACTAAAAATAGATGTATAGCAAAAACAGTTCGGTAGCAAAAATAGTTCGGTAGCAAAAATAGTTCTATAGCAGGAAAAGTTTTGAAGCAAAGATAATTATGTATCATAAATAGTAAATAGCTGTAGCAAAAATAGCTCTGTACCAAAAATAGTACTATGGCAAAAATAGTAATATAGCAAAAGTAGTATTCCTTTGTTGTTAAAAACTACATAGTTGCGTAAGCCGTTAATTTACACGTAACTTCACGCCTGTTATCCCCGAAGGGGTAGGCAGAGGAATGCAGAACATTCCCACGATTCACCGGTTACGTT
>DWEI01004463.1:0-11651 GCA_018245875.1 Mysoria ambigua
CAGTATAACAATTATAGTGTAAAAAATATAGTATAAAAATAACAATGTGTCATAGTATAACAATTATAGTGTCACAGTATAACAATTATAATTAAGTCACAGTATAGCTATTATAGTGTCACAGTAGAACAATTATAAAAATAACAGTGTGTCATAGTATAACAATTATAGTGTCACAGTATAACAATTATAGTTAAGTCACATTATAGCCATTATAGTGTGTCACAGTATAATAATTATAGTGTGTCACAGTATAAAAATTGCAGTGTGTCACAACATAATAATTATCTGTCACAGTATAACAATTATGTCAGTTTCAGCATGATATTTAGGCACCATAGACTATGACAGCACAATAAATTTAAACAATGACATCCAATAAACAATATGTGTTACCGAGTTGTTGTTGGTGGAGTGGTTTCGGCTGTGCGGGCGGAAGCCGGGCCCCGGCGGCAGGTTCTTCTGCACGCAGCAGTTCACGCCGGGGCTGAAGTGCAGCTCCACGTGGAACCTGCGCACGCCGCACCGTCACGCCACGCACACACACGCACACCACAGTTGGTGGCCAGTCATCATACAACCGTCTTCGGAATCTTAGCTTTCTGTACAGTACGATTCGAATATTAACGTAATCAATACCAAAGACGTTTGAATTTACTTCTTTACCGAGATTTGAATTTACTTCTGTACCGAGGTGGGGGAGATAAACTCCTACACGAGTGTCACAGTGAATTAGGCGGCGTTAACAAGACGGCGACCTCTCCTCCGAGCAGGGGTCCTTGGTGGGGTCCTCGTACAGCATGACCACGATCTGCGACATGTAGTTGAGCTCGGACACCATGGACACGTACTCCATGGCGCGCCGCCACTGCTCGTCCTTCACCACCTTCGTACCGAACATTATCAAGTGTTATTGCTATTATTCAATCGATACCCAAAAATGGACAAATGGATCCTGATATATTATGTGTGTGTTTTTGAATACCGCTTAGAACACGGCCATGTTTGGCAAACACTTTAGAAAATAAGAAATAGTATAAATATTTATATTAATACCCAAACGCGGAAAAACAATAGTAATCTTTAGTACAAAAATACGTTTTGGGACTAAATTTTGTTACGCACTACTGAATAGTATTTATCGCTACCATCTTATTTTGACCCCAGTATTGATTTGTTCCAAGATTTATTATACTAGCGAGCTTAAATATTTGACAATCGACGATAGATTTTTCGCTTGTGTATTCTGTTCTTTTAATCTTTTTTTATCGCTTCACTGTTGGAACACGAGTCGTCTGTCAGAGCGAGAGGGTCGGGCCGCGGCAGGCAGCCGGCGCACTGCGCGCGCGGCGTGCGCTGAGCGGCGGGCCACGCGGCGGGGGGAGAGGGGAGGCGACGCACGTCCAGCAGCCCGCCGAAGCGCAGCACGGTGAGCAGCGAGTGCACGTGGCTCTCGCTCGTGAAGTACAGGCGCGTGCGCACGTGGCGGCCCGGGCTCGACACGCCGTGGCTGTACCTGCGCACGCCGCACGCTCGACATCGCCCCTCCACTGCGGTGGCGAACGCATGCATGTTTGCGAACGCATGCATTTGTCATTATTTTGATGACCAGATCCGTCGACCAACTGGTGCACGACAGACTCGACGGTGCTTCATAGCGCACGTGTCGTTTCATACGAAACGCGCTGATATCGTCATAGTAACTCAATTGATGCACTAATCGCTCGATTAGTTGACTTCTTAGTGTTAAGGCGAGACCAAATTTGCAGCAAAATTGCAGCACGCATACTAGCAACATGTTGCAATATTAACCTTCTTTCAGACTTCGAAAAGAAATTGTGAAGGGGCGTTCATTTTTAAACACATTTTTGCACCAGCAATACGAGGAGCTGGTGAGCCTATGGAAACCTAACTGTTGACTATTCACCTCGGGTTCAGCCTGTTGACGGTCTCGTCGCCCGTCTCCTCGATGTTCCTCTGCAGGTCGGCCCGGATCTTCTTCAGCAGCGGCGTGCAGATCCCTTGGCCGATCGTCAGCTTTTCCTGCATCGTCAATCCATATTCCTGCAATATACACGAACAAGCGTGAATTTGTAAGTTATCAGCTGATGTACTACTCTCTTAACTTCATAAAATAATTTTTTTAATACTCCTCCATGTCATTGGCCATCGTTTATAAACTTCCTAACTGATGGTCATATAACTATAACAAAATATATACATGTGGCAGATTTCACAAGATTAGCATCTAAAAGGCCAGTGTCGTCGTCCGACATATTGTCTTTATCGGTCAGTGCGCGCCGGCTCTACGGGCGAGCACGCGCGCTGCCAGTGTTGCCATTCCAATAGAACAAGGGACGCGGTATGTTACCTGTATCACATATAATATACCTGAGGGATGACGATGTCGGCCAAGTACTTGGCGTAGATGTAGAGCTCCTCGGCCTGCTCGAACTGCAGCGTGTGCTGGTTGTGCTGCAGGTCGTACTTGATGCAGTCGTAGATGTCCGGGATCTTGGAGATGTCGTACGTCTTGTTCTTGGTGCAGAAGTCCTTCTCGATCTTGCCCCAGCGCCGCCCCATCAGCTCCCACGTCTCGCCGTGGTACAGTATCGTGTCTGCGATCACACACTTATGTGCACACACCCCATCATTGTGCCATATTAACAATTTCATTCCTTTTTTATCTGTGTGATTTTTGATATAGATTATATGAATTTTATTATCTTATTTTTTGTAATATCCATTAAGCTAGATATGATCTTGTGGAAGCGTGTATCATATCTAGATTATTTATTACTATTAGTATAAATTGCATGCCTATTTTTTGTATTAAAAATATGGGGGAATTTATGATCTTCGAAGCTTGTCAATATTATTACTTCTTAAGAGATTAAATAATTATTTTTTGCATATTTCTTTGTATTCGCAAAGTTTCCTATTATTTTTTAATGTGAAACAACGAATATCATAAGTTATTTATTTTACACAGCTGTTAAATGTTTTGTATTATGACAAATGTTATTTTTGCCCATGGGTACCTACATTGCGCGTGTACAAGTTGCGTTCGCTGTACCCTCGCACATACCATGAAATGTAAACGATTGTTGTTTAACGAAACGAAACAATGGCACAGCCTTGATTCTCGCACGATTAGATCGCACAAAATTTATGGAGCGGTTAATATCAACCGACGCGTCTGGTGTCGGATAGCGGACATACTGCGCCGTCAGAGCGGCGCGGAGCCTCCCGGTCCTACCCTTGGTCTTGGGGTCGTCCTTCTTGGCCAGCACGATGCGCACGAGGCCGGCGATGAGCGTGTGCACGTGCGCGCAGCAGCGCACCGGGTCCTTCACGAAGTCCAGCGCGGCGCCGATGGACAGCGACGCGCACGGGTTCACGCGCGCGCGCGCCGCCGCGCAGAACTCGCCCGCGCGCTGCAGCGCCTCGTGCAGCCGCGCCTTGGCCCTGCGCAGCGCGCGCGTCACCCACCTCGGCCGCACTCTCCGCCCGCCCTCTCCCCGCGTGCGGTCGCCGGCACTTACATGTTCTGCACCTTGGACGAGTCGCAGTCGTTGTCCAGCAGCCCGTTGGTGTTCGCCGACTTGACCATCTGCACCAGGATGGGGGTGAGCTCCCCCTCGAGCGCGAGCAGCCCCTTGGCGAAGGCGGCGGCCGTCATCTGCACGCGGCCCTCGTCCGACGCGTAGATCTTCAGGTCGTGGCGGAACGTGGAGTGCAGGCGCAGCAGCCCCAGCCCCTGCGCGCCGCCCTCGCCCGGGATGTGGCGGCCCTGGCCGCCGGGGTACATGCAGCGGAACATGCGGCCCAGCTCCTCGGCCTGGATGCGGCCGGCCGGCGTGAGCTCGCCGCCCCACTTCAGGATCAGCACCAGCGAGGGCTCGCCCGCGCCGCCTGCGCCGCCACGCACACACACTTCTAATCACTTGAAAAACATATCTCACATTAAATTGATCACACTTTTTGACGACTCTCTTATATATTCTTTGGAAACCAAGTAAATAAGTTAATGATTTTACCAATTAGGAAAAAAAATTGATACAGTTTTATTTTAAAAACTAATATATTGTTAAATTTAATGGATGTATTGAAACATATATTGCATGCTTACGAAAGCCAAAGGAAATCATGACCAAAAATACTTCAAATTACTAAATTCAAAATGTACAAAAATTAAATAAATAATAAATGTTTAATGATTTTTTATTATAACATTTTTTCTGCAATACGGGTGTTTTATAGTGTACAAAATGAGGCATTTCTAAACAATAATTTATTTATGATATTTCTAATGATTGAAATAAATAATAATTAAAAGCAATTAAGGCGCAATTAGTATGAATCAGAAAATTATTCAGAATATTAATGCACTGATACCACAGTCCTGATCAGAGCCGGATTTGGGAGTCTGGAGGCTCTGGGGCGACGAAGGAGTGAACGTAATTATAAATTATTTTCAAAATAAAAGAAATTAATACTTTCTGTTAATTCTTTCAAAAATTATTTGTCAGCAAACAAATGTATTTCAACAAAGAATTTAGAAATTCGTTAAAATCAAAGACAATTTGTTAAAAACTAAAGCTTTAACGAATGAAAATTTGCCAATTTTTTTTGACAAAAAATCGTTGACGATTTCGCTGAAATTCAGCTCCCGGAATTAATCACTAAGTAGTATTAGGTTCGATTTTTATTGTTGGGCCCCTCTGCTGTGGAGGTCCTGTTACAGCAGCCCGGCCTGCCCTCCCCTAAATCCGGCCCTGGACCCAGTCATAAGTCCATGAACATGGGCACGTACTAGTGTCCGACCGAAATATTGGTTTCCATTGAAACCAAACGAAAAACGGAATAATCAGTTAGGTTATCGGTTTCCACTGAAAATCTGGTTTCGGTTGCACACTAATAAATGCCCATAACATAAACTGACAATACACTTATTTAAACATCCAGTTAAAAGAGCCACTACCCAATATACCACTTTTACATGCTGCTGAGCGACAAATAGCTTATACAGATAATAGGGAAAAACAAGATATAATAAATTACATAGAGCCATCAGGAAATATTTTCAGACAATAATCAAAGCTTCTGCCAAATTGAAAGTAATTACCCTAATTATGATTCCCTTGAATTTAAAAACTTTTGCAGACCACCTTATTTTCATTAATCGTTATAGTGGTTGGTCATAGGCGGTCGCTCCTTGGTTTAACTCCTCGTAACATCGACCAAATGAATAAAGGAATCAATTTAATATAGTAGACAATGAGAAGTGGCAACACCGACGGAGCGGCCCGCGCAGTGCGTACGGCGGGAGCGAGACGGCGAGCGAGCAGAGCGGAGGGCGGACAGAGACAGCGACACAAGCGTAGGGTACGTGTACTGCGTGCGCAGACCGTGTGGCGCGGGCGCGTTACCGTCGTCGGAGGAGGAGCCGCGCGGGCGGCCGCGCGGCTGGTACTTCATCTGCACCTTGCGGTTGATGCCCGAGAAGTGGCCGTACCTGCAACGTGCCCGCACTCTTAGACCGTGGCGCCTCCTCAGGCCTGGCGGCAGAGCTGAGCCGTTACTGTGGCTGACACATGTCAACCACTACCGAAGAAATACTTATAAGATTAAAGTGAACTTGCTTGAGTAAGCCTTTTATCCATTTATCGTGAACAAATGTAACCAAAATCAATTAATTGAAATGCTGTGCTCGAATTGAACATCATCTTGAAACAGAGATGGCGCTCCAAATCAATTTTTATGCACTGTTGAAAAAACCCCGTCCAAAATCCGCACATATTTCCTAAGGTCGCGCCTACTACTCACATCTCTAGTACGCTCTTCAGCTGCTCCAGCTTGCCCTGCTTCTCCTCGATCTCCGGGTCCGCGTGCCGCGTGTGGATGTCGGCCAGCAGCGCGCGCGCTATGTCCAGGATCTCTTGCAGCTGCTTCGGCTTCTTCAGCTTCACGTGCCCGCGCTTGAAGCCGTCGTACTT
This sequence comes from Mysoria ambigua, assembly GCA_018245875.1. Classification (NCBI taxonomy): domain Eukaryota; kingdom Metazoa; phylum Arthropoda; class Insecta; order Lepidoptera; family Hesperiidae; genus Mysoria; species Mysoria ambigua. The sequence continues at coordinate 6,000 of DWEI01004463.1, forward strand.
CTCGAATATCTCAAAAAACCTGGGTGACCAGTCAGTAACAAATAAATATACATTATGTTTTAGGCAATGCCACTATGAAACCTTAGCGATTAAACTCATATGATACAATAGAGACATTTAAAACTATAATTTTGGGAGATATCAGAAAAAAATGGAATTCAAAAAGGACAGTACAAAATAAGTTTTATAACCTACAGGCTAACCGAAACTTGCGCTATCATTACATGGAGAACTTGTGACTTTTTTAACAAATGCAAAAAATCAACTTTCGCATTTATTTCTTTGTACTATGTCGCTAAGGCATGCATACCTTTATCATATAAAATCCATTGGGCAATTACAAGAAAATATACCTACATAAATTTGCGAGCAAAAGTTAGTAGTAAAAATGAGTACACAGTGTGTTAGAAAAATGATCCGCCAAACGTACCTGGGGTGGCGAACCTCCACCTTCATCTTCTGCTTGGGCGTGCGGTCGCCGTGGCGGACGACGGCCACCACGCAGCGCAGCTCCATCATCTTGCCGAAGGTGGTGGGCACGATGGGCGGGTCGTCCAGCTGGAACGGCACCGACCAGGGGATGTGCAGCGTGGGCGCCAGCTCGCGCAGGATCATGTTGCCGAGGATCTTGGCGCAGTCGTCGTAGTACTTGTTGGAGTTCTTCACGAACGAGAACCCGTTCACGTCGCACACGAACGACTTGCCGTTCGCTCTGCAGGAGTGTATGGAGAGATATGTGGGCTTGACTAAGCCTGATACACCCAATCCGCATGCCCAGCGTGGGGGTTATGGGCATAATCCTGCCAGGGGAGGCCTAGTGTGGCAGTGCACTGGAATAGCTTGATGGTGATGTTGAATAAACTTAACCTAATCATATGTTATCACAGCCTCGTTGGTCGTGTTGGTTGCAAGTGCGACGCCGATCGGGGGGTCCCGGGTCGAACACTACAAAATTTTGTAATTAGAAAATTTTCTACTAGAAAATCTAAATTAGAATTTTAGTAGTGGTTCGGAGTCTGGGTATGTGCATGGCAATAGGCTCATCACCTATTCCATAGTGGGATGTAAACGTAACTGGTGAAACGTTGGGGGAACTGGTGAAACAAAACGTTGGTGAAACGTAGCATTCCCCTGCTTACCTCATTAGGGATTACAGGCGTGAAGTGACATTATCATATATACGGTAAGACCTCTTTTCCTAAAATAAAATCTTCCTTAAATATCATAACATTTGATTCTTATTTAAATCATAAGAATGATTTAAATAAGATAATAATATAAGAATATATATCTTATGCAGAGTGGCTGGCAGGGGCTGGATACGAAAAGCCAAAGATCAAGCTCAGTGTGCTAAAGATGTACTATTGGACAGTTATGTTTAGACAGACAGTTTGGATAGATTGATGATAATAATAAAGACATTCTTATACAATTTTCAGGCAATATCGTTTATCATTTCTGCGATGGCCTTCATCGATCTCGAATCGTTATTATATCACAAGAGTTTGATAGTAATTGCGCCATTTTAAAGTCCAATCACAAAATTATGTCTCGATCAAATGATAAAACGAATCCAGGCTAATTTTATTTTCCAACTTTAACATTCTTGTAACAATTCTGTAATACATTCCTGATATGAGCTCCTACTTTAAGACCTTGTAATCTAAGTGTAGTTTAATCTTTACTGCTATGCTAACAGATGTATCGGGTGTGTGTTTTGATATTGTGTGCTAAACCCAAATAAAATGAGAAATACCAAAGATGTTATGTTATTGTTAGGTTACCTAACACAAACTGGTCAAGTTTACACTGCTACATTGTTTAACCATTGAACTGGTATTCATTACTGTACAATTGATATCAGTTCTAATAATGAGTGCATCGAAGAGGCAATGAATAGATTTGAATATTTGAACAATGTGAAATTCAATTATTGGAATAGGGCAAAGAAATTACCGTGGTGTAGGTTTAGATAAAATAATAAGTAGGTTAGCTTGGAATCTGGATTTGTGCTTAGTGTACGGCAACAGGCTCATCCAGTATTCAATTATGGAATATAAACATTACTGGTGACCGTGGGACTGCACTACACTCATCTGCCTACCACTTAGGAGATAACAGGCGTAATGGTACGTCTATTAGCCAAATAATTTCGAACAATAGGATTATGAACCAAGAATTATGGAAAGTAGCACTGATAAATGAGCCCGAATTAGATTTAGTATGTTTACATGTGCACTTTTGATTGTATATCTGATAATGTGTCAAATATACTTAAGATAAGAATACCACAATTGAGACTATTATAATCCCATTTAGAGCGCTAAAGTGATTTTTATGGACAATTGCACTTGTTTGTGAATCAAGTAAATCTCTTTAAGTACCTCAGCAAATCGAATCCGCATACGGTCTGTTTGAAGGCGAGACACACCTTCCTGGATATGAGCTTCTCTTGGTTGGACAGTATCACCGGGTAGCGGATCTCTTTGCCCTCCGAGTCCCGCTCCACTTTGCCGTCCAGCGCTGGGCTCTTGCGCGCCTCGGCGTGGGCGTAATCCGGGCCCACGGTATATACCTTAACATCCGTACCTTGAATAATAAAAAAAATGAGATATTCTCATCCAAGACTGCAGGCAGGAGCCTGATGCGGCGAGCTGTGCTGTAGGGGCGATGGCGCCCATAAGTGACCAGGACTATAGGGACAGTCATATGCGCCACACGGAGCTCTCCGCCTACCGCGTTAAAAATCTTACTTGACCTCATTTTACAATAACATACACCAACGACTCACCGTCGGTGGGCATAAAATCTTCATAAATGAACGAGCCAGTTTTCCGGACTCGTGACTCGGGTGAGTATATGCTGCTCCGGCTTCCAATCTGCGAAACGACAGTACAGTTTAGCGACACGACGACAAAGGCCAGGCGTCACCGGGGCGCCGGCCGGCGGCACCTTGCGGAACAGCCGCTGGCTGCCGCCGCCCGCCGACGTGGGGTAGTAGATGTAGATGTTGTGATCCTCGGCCGACACCGGCTTCTCCACGAACGGCTTGTTGAACACGACCCCGTTCACTTCCACGTGGTCCTCCGACTCGACCAGCTCGTGCTCTGGAACGCAATCACGCCCCACGTCACCATCGACCGACACTCAGACAAGCCAGTGGACGGCGTGACGAAGAGTACCGACGTTTAGGATCCGGGGAGTCCCTGTCCAACACCGCGTATCTCGGTATTTCAATACCTTCGCCCTCCAAAATAGCGTACACTCTTCTTCGATCCTAAAATCATTGGCAAGAGAATTGAAAGAGATTATAGTAGACGATATACAAACTATACGATATCAAACTGACCACGCACCTGGATATCATATTGCATGTGAAGATTATTGATCACGTACGGTTTGCGCAGTTTCTCATATTGGATCGCTTTGTCCAGCGGGAAACCTTTCGAGTGGAACGAGATCAGACAGTCACATATCGGCCACTCCTCTACCGGTTTCTGCAATATCACAATTACTTATCAATCGCTATAATAGACCTGCTTACGTAAGAAGAAAAAAAGTTAATAAAATATTAAGAGACAATGAACGCGAAAGTCACACAAATGAATGAAATAATGGCCGCGCAACGAATTAACATACCGAACGATCACAAGCTACGCACAAATCACAACACCGACAGAGACGTGTGAGCTCTGAACGCAGTGGAAAGACAACACTAAACAATACCGGACTGTACAACGAATACAATGGTCGTATTGTGAATGTGAAGCCGAGTCATGGTTCACGCGTTAACTCGCACCGATCACACGTACAAGCGAACGGGTAAACCTTCCTCGTGTTGTTTGTATTAGTTGCGTAAATGTTGGTAAGTACGTGACCGACAGTGAAACAAAATAGTCCGAATTCTACGCACGGGTTCCGGCAAGCCTCGTGAAACGTACAAAAAAAACAAAACCAAACGCTCAAGCTCCTCCAAGCGTGTAATATTTTGTTCCACTTGAGGTTAGATATTGTGCAGAACCTTAAGGATAACCTCCTCAGGGAAGACGAGCATCTTGATGTACTCGAATTCGTCGAGGCGCGTCAGGATCTCCTTCATCGGCTTCGACTGAGACTTCTTGGCCATGGCGCAGACGCCGACCACCACCTTCTTCCCGCCGCCATCGCACTGCGGGTCCAATGAATCGCACAGCTCCAACTCGCCCTAAGAACGACCAGTTTTTAATATTCGCACGAGAACAATAATATAATATAATCCTGTCTCAACCAGTGTATACTAGTCATGATTAAGACATGCCGTACATTAAGCATATTAGCTTTCATAGCAGTAACGTGGGTGAATCATGTTCTTGGCAAAGATCAGCAGATCCAACAGAGGTGAATTGTTGGCCAGATTAGTTCGGCGCAGTGAGCAATTTTAGGTGTTTACCTAGACTTGGTTGAAAATTAAAAGTCCATAGAGATGGTTATCTTTAAATAAAAGTCATCGAGTCTTTATTAGTTCAGCCCCAGGTAACAATTAACATTTGAGGAGTACTCCGCTCAGAGCTACAGATGCAGAAAACATTCACTACACAAGCCGACAATGCAGGAAGATACAGCTGCAGTTTGCTCCTAAATTAGTCACAAATACGTACTTGTAGTGCATAGTTATATTTCAATTTTCTGTCTAAGTATCAGTTAAATAAAAAATTATTTGTTATAAACAATGGAAGTACATTACGGTAACCACACTGACATAAATCAGCTTGAATGTGTAGTCATTCATACATACAAGTGTTATGGAGTTCTGTATCATTCTGGAATGTTCTAGTAAACAAAGACTTTTAAATCAAGTGGCTAGTCAAATCAATACCTTATATTGTAATCTAGTTCAATATCAACATAATATGAGTGTTCATGTTGTTTATTTCATTAATTGAATGTTAGCATGCACTACCTACCACGATTCATATTATTATTCAAGTAAAATTATATGTAAACAGTTGAAACAACTTTGACAACAAGTTAATATGCATGAAGTTTAGTCCAACTAGCAACATACTAAGCAAATGTTGTTTTTGTGGCCTATATAAAATTTAAATTACAAGCTTGAAGTTCTTGATATTATGAAATTTTAATGAAGACTGGTTCACACCAGTTTTTTTCTACATATTTTCTGGCACTATCATGGACACTTTGCCATAGTCAAAAGTATCCCATATACACTGGTAATAAATTAAAATCCCAATAAAATTTGTTACTCATTTCATTCCTTAGTCATTTCATTTGCTATTTCGTGGTGAATAAAAATAAACAAAATAAAAAATAAGTAAAAGAAAAATATGATTGAACATTTTAAAGATTATTTTTGGTCTATTTCATACACATGGCAGATTGTTTAATTTATTTTATTGAGTGCCTCATTGGCCTCATTTAACCGGTGAATCGTGGGAATGTTCTGCATTCCTCTGCGTACACCTTCGGGAATTACAGGTGTAAAGTTAAGTTAGAATCTGGATATATGCCCCAATATGTACGTAACGTAACTTCACGCCTGTAATCCCCGAAGGGGTAGGCAAAGGAATGCAGAACATTCCCACAATTCACCGGTTACGTTTACGTCCCACTATGTAATAGGTGGTGAGCTTATTGCCATGCATCGGGTACATA
>DWEI01004464.1:0-11649 GCA_018245875.1 Mysoria ambigua
AGGGGTATGAAAAATAGATGTTGGCCGATTCTCATACCTACTGAATATGCATATAAAATTTGGTGAAAATCGGTCGAACCATTTCGGAGGAGTTCAAGTTCGAACACTGTGACACGAGAATTTTATATATTAGATGTATTTAGTCAGCATGTGTGATGTAGATTTTTGATAAAATAAGGTATTTATTATGCAGTATTAATTTATTTTTTATTTATTTATATATTATAATTTCATAAAATATTATCTTTCTGCACCCATGACCACCCTGAACTTTAAAATGTGCCAAGATTCATACTCTCCCACTGTTGCAGCATTTGTAAAAAGGGATCAAAAGGATGATGTTTCATGTAACAAAATATAGATACTTCATTTTGCAATGAAGTCTGTGCTGTAGAAGTATACAAATAATTTTAAGTAATTAAAGTAAAATAATTTAAAAGTAAATCTTCCCATTACTTTTATAGCCATGCTCAATTGGTACAATGGCCATGAACATCACACACAGTTGTATTATTAACGTAACTGTATTAGTAATAGTAATGAATGTTGCAATACATCTGTCACCACTCATCTAACTGCTATTTGGCAATTACAAAGACTTCATAAAGAAATTATGTGTTATTTCTTTACATAACTGCTGAACCCTGGGCGTGTTCTGCATTCCTCTGCCTGCCTCTTCGGGGATCACAGGCGTGAAGTTATGTTTAATAAGGAACTTCTTACTTTATCTGTTTGAAAGATAATTCTCTATTCTTACCTAGTTCAGATTTTAGAAACAGAACACGACGAGAATACACAAGGGGTGTAGAGATCCACATGAGTGCCGTGTTTGCCGACAGAAGGTTCTCAAGGTTTGTTATCTGTTTTGTATTGTCTCAGAGTGTTGACTCGCGGAGGGCGCGCCGGTGCGCTGTCCAACAGTGAAGCGTATCTTGTCCCCACAGTAGTTCTTGGGAATACACTAGTTTGACGGCTATTGTTTTTCAGCTATAGGCTGATACAACATTCAATGTGGTCTTATGGAGAACGCCGACTGTGACATATAATGGTGACATTGTCCAGCAGAGGACTACAGTTGTTGTATGGTTGTTGTAGTCAGAAACTTAGGACTTATTGCACCAATTGAATTTCATAGAAGCAGAGTCAAAACAGTGAATTGTAGTACTTCTATTCCAGGGTTATTGTACATACATAGACATCCCTTTACATCAAGAGCCTTATGGGGTAGGCAGGTAGGTAGGTATGACCATCAAACAATATTCAATGTCTCTGGAAGTAGGACTACAATCAAATACAAGTGTGTGCAAGTTTAAAATGTTTTCTGAATAAGTATCAGTTGCTTTGACAGTGAAAGAACACATCATGACAAAACTTAGATATCTTAGCATTCTCCATGATGTTCTCTTATCTGAAGTCTGCCAATATGTATTCGAACAACATTACAGACTTCATTCTTCTTGTTCTGAGAGCAGATCCAAGATTAACTTTGCATCATTTAAAGGGTTGTTGAAGACTTTTGAGACATGTTAGATTATAAAAAGACTAATATTTAGACCTATAATCCCCGAAGAGGTAGGCAGAGGAATGCAGAACACGCCCATGTTACACCAGTTACGTTTATGTACCACTATGAATAGCCTATTGCCAAGCATTGGGCTACTACTAGAAAATGTAATTTTTTTTTATAATGATCCATTTGAGAATCGAATCCGAGACCTCCTGATCGACAGTCGCATTTGCAACTAACACGACCAACGAGGCAGTCATGTCAGCTTTATAAGTGTGCGTTTAAAGATTAAAAGTCGCTATAGCGGTGAAGGAAAATGTCATGAAGAAACCTGCACACCTTAGAGTTCTATATAAAAAACATGTTCTCTAAGGCGTGTGAAGTCTGCCAAATTGCACTTGGCCAACTCGGCCTTGGCCTTATTCTGACAGGCCTTGTTCCAACAGTGGAAAGATAAAAGAATCCTACGGCTGGGTTACGACAATCGTTAGACTATTTACAGCAATCAATATCGGTTCATGCACCAGGCGAGGCGACGGGCGGCGCGTCGCGGCGCGGTGATGCGGCGATGGCGTCGCGGCGCGTGACGCGCAAGTGGGAAGTGTTCGCCGGACGGAACCGCTTCTGGTGCGACGGGCGGCTCATGACGGCGCCGCACCCCGGCGTGTTCGCGCTCACGCTGGCGCTCATCTGCGGCACGTGCACGCTGCACTTCGCGTTCGACTGCCCGTTCCTGGCGGCGCGCGTGTCGGCCGCCGTGCCCGCGTGCGGCGCGGCGCTGTGCGCCAGCACGCTGGCCGCGCTGCTGCGCACGGCGCTGTCCGACCCCGGCATCATCCCGCGCGCCGCGCCGGCCGAGGCGGCGGCGCTGGGCGCGCCCGACGCGGCCGACGGGGCCGGCCGGCCGCCGCCGCGGGCGCGCGAGGTGCTCGTGCGCGGCCGCCCCGTCAAGCTCAAGTACTGCTTCACGTGCAAGATGTTTCGTCCGCCGCGCGCCTCGCACTGTTCGCTCTGCGACAACTGCGTGGACCGCTTCGACCACCATTGCCCGTGGGTAGGCAACTGCGTGGGCAAGCGTAATTATCGCTACTTCTACGCGTTCGTGGTATCGTTGTCCTTTCTGGCGGTGTTCGTTTTCGCCTGCGCGGTGGCGCACTTGGCGCTGCTGGCGCGCGGCGCGGGGCTGGCCGCGGCGCTGCGCGCGTCGCCCGCGTCGGCCGTGGTGGCGGCCGTGTGCTTCCTCGCCGTGTGGTCGGTGCTGGGGCTGGCCGGCTTCCACACCTACCTCGCGTCCACCGACCAGACGACCAACGAGGATGTGAGTATTGCGGCCGCACATTTTCCGACTCGAGTTTAAAAAACTTATAAACAACGTAATTTCTAAAAAAAATTGGTAGAGGAGTGTCGTCCATGTTACTACTTACGTTTACGTTCCACTGCAGATTCTTTATTCGTTACCTTATATTACATTCAAACGTGTAGGTACTTATAATACTCGACGGGATTTCAGATTAAGGGATCATTTTCAACGAGACGTGGAGTATCCAACCCCAACCCGTATTCGCGGGGCAATGCATGCGCGAACTGCTGGTATGTCCTGTGCGGACCTCTAGCCCCCAGCCTCATCGACCGGTGAGTAGCCGCGGCCCGCGGGCAGCGCGCCCGCGCCTGCGCGCAGTGACCGCGGGCTTCCTTGCAGTCGGGGCGTGTTCACCGTCGACGGCAAGGACGAGCTGCCGCCCAGCTTCGTGCAGGCGCTGAGCGCGCCCGCGCCGCCCGCGCCGCTCGCCGCGCCGCTGGCCGCGCCGCTCGCCGCGCCGCTGGCCGCGCCGCTCGCCGCGCCGCGCGCCGCGCGCTGCGCGAGGAGCAAGCGCCGGGCCAGGCGCCCGCCCTGCCCGCTGCACTCCGCCTCGGACAAAGAAACACATATCCCCATATCGACGATCAGCGACAACGTTAGTATATAACATTGCGGAACTATTGAAAGTGATTTAGCTTCAGTAAATAAACATTTATAACGAGTGACGATTTTAAATACATTAAATCCAATAGTTGTGTATATTTTAAGCAACATTAGCTTCAAAAGGGAATTTATCATAACAAACGCTTTCTTTTGTAGATAAACCGCTTCACAAAAGTCTTAAGTAGAATATCGATGTAAGTAACCGATGTGTTTCGTGTATATTCGCATATTGTGTAATGTGTTCATGTTATATTACACTGTCGTAATAAATAAATACTAATTGTTCACACTAAGGAAAAGTAGGAATTACATCTACATGTAACTATGGCTCAGAATCGTGTGTAACTGTAAAATGTTAATGTAACTGTTAATACGCCTGTATAATATGTTAACATTTTCCTTTAACATCGTGGTTTATCGCCTCTTCAAGTATTTTAATGTATCTATAGATGAACAGTCGAATAGTGCGCACATGCTGTTGTACGCGCCACCGCTCGCACTGACGCACTCGAACCGAATAAATTAAATATTGTGATCCATAGTGGTGGCTACGTCTCGTTATCCATATTATTACATTAAGTATGTGTTTCAGATGTATTAAGTTTTCGGGCTGAGTTATTCTTAACAAGAATAGAGCTGAATAGAAATAATTAATATTATCATTTTCGCACCATAAATGTGACCTCGATCCACGAATGACGAAATATAAATTTTCACTTAATGAATGTTAGATATCTTTAAGATTAATTCAAAGTGTGCTTACATACAGAATTGTTTTATCTTACTAAAATTAACAAACAAAACTACTGTCAGTTTTATACTTTTTATATGTTAAAGTATTACAATGAAATTGCTTTATGAATATCCTTACATACAGTTATTTTTATAAACAATGTTATAGTTGGTGATATTGTAATATTCGTATCTTAATAACAAATAGAGCGGAAAAGGGGCATGTTATTCATTTATTACTGTTTATAAAACATTTCATAGCATGACGACCATTTCTTTATCATAAATATGTCGTAAATCAAACTTTAAATAGGTTTTGCTAAGAAATCAATTCGCTAGCACACACTTGAGTGAAAGTAACGTTTTTAAAATTTATCACGATGTGTTCTAGCCTTCTCTTTGATGTAATGATGACTGATGGAGGCTGCATATGGAATAATAAACAAAATATGTAGATTGTAATATAGAGGTATCGAATGTGTTATTGTAACCAAAGCTAAATGTGCCTTACTAATCTGTAAGAATAGTTGATAGACAATTTAAAAAACTCACATTGTGCATCCTGAATTCATTGCAAGATATTTTTACTTAAAATATTAATCTATATACATCTCGATTTAAAACCCAAATTACGAAAGAATGTAAACTTTATGTCAAATAAAATTAGATTAATATATTTTATACCAAAAATAAATTATTAAATAGTGCTTTATTTGTACGAATAATTGTATTTATTTTAAACAAAGCTAAATATATATTTTATTATGTTTAACACTATTCTGTGACGTTTTTAATAATAAATCTCAATAAAATTCACCGAAGTTTCATTAAGGCTGCGTTTAATCAGAAATAAAAATCCTTGTTGAACATGTTATTCCCGTTGTTAGCGGCATGTTGATGATTGCGAATATGGCATTCGTTCTTTTTAATTAAATAATTAGTTAATTAAACACTATAGTCGTTTTAGACGTTCACGTGTATTAGTATAATTTGTCATGTGTCCCTTCTGCCTATCTCTTCCGAGACTACTTAAGTATTACGTATATATTTATGCTTTAACTAGCTGTGCTTGCAAGATCGCGTTGAACTTCATAAATTGTAAAATTACAGTAACCTAGGTTACTCCTTATTACATCAGCTACCTACCAGTGAAAGTCTCTTCAAAATCGGTCCAGTCGCTTCAAAGATTAACCGGAAGTTCGGAAAGGATTAGCCAAAAATAGGAAAAAATGTTATTTTAGTATATGTACCGTGTTTAAATACGGTCCATATGCATGTAGTAAAAAGCGGTTTTTTTTAATACATATTACAAACAGACAATCCAATTTTATTTATTTTTGTACCTATAGGTTTTACAATGCTAGGTGAAATAATCGTTCTATTCAATTGTTCAAATAATGCAAAAAATGAGTCTGAATGTTGTAGATGTCCCTAGTTTTTTCTACGTAAATTTGCTGACATTGAAAAAATATAACAGTTGGAAAAATTTTGGAAGCGACATTAAGAAAATCTTATCATGAAACGAGCACATTCAGTAGTGATAGTTCTACTGTGAGATTTATACAGAAATAAATTCAAAGTAAAGAAAGGAAGTGTATTTCCTGCAGGTATATAAATATACAATATTTTTATGTCTCAAGTGTATCATTACTCCACATGTGGAATATCATATCTTTTGTCGTAGAATATAATTATCGTAGAATATTATTATCCGTCGTTATAGATTAATAAGAAAGTCAATTGGTTAAATTTAAGAAGGGGTTAATGCCGTGACGTCAATTGTCTTTTGTAATGGCGGCACGTGGACAGGAACGTGTTGGTAAGGAAAGGATTGCGGGGTAAGGAGTCTTTTCCAGACGCTGAGCAATACGCAAGTCGAATATGAAACTGTCGATTTATTCATTGTGTAATTAAACGTAATAAATAGTGACCAGTACATTTGCGCATTGTGTAATTATAAGTAATAACTAGTGACCAGTCTACTCAATTATTTTTTGCGTAATGGATCCATTATCTCCGGCAGTACACGATGACAACACTATCATCCAGCCATCGCCGATGCCGTTATCAGAAATGGGATCCGGACCAGACTTTCAATGGCGTGCTATGTTCGAGCTGCAGCAGAAAACTATGACGCAGTTGGTGGAAGCCATCAAAACGCTGGCATCATCACCTGAGTTAGTCCTGCCGGTGATCAACCCCGACCTACCAGATTCTGATTTACGTGCGTGGTGCGCTACGGTTGATGTTTGCCTCAACGAACAGCCGCTAGAGGGAGCATCGCTCGTCGTAGCCCTCAGCAGAGCCTTAAAAGGCAGCGCATCGTTGTGGCTATCGCAAGTCACCCATGTGGGTATGACGTGGAAAATTTTTCGAGACCTGTTCCTAGCACGCTACGATTCACGAGAAACACTTGCAGCTACACTTATTGGAATAAATAACGATACACCAAAGGATGGCGAATGTCTTACGGCCTATGCTGGGCGTTTGTTGACATCATTATTGACTCGCTGGAAGGACTTAAATCAGGAAGAAATCGCCACAGCATATGTGATGGCTCACATCTCTCAATTTGATTCGCGCTTATATCGTATGGCATTTACTAGCGATATACAAACACGCGGAAAATTACTTCAGGAGGTGAAGGCGAGTGTAAGTGGGAAGCGAAGTTTCAATCAATACAACCGACAAGTGGGACGGTTTGACGCACCTGACGCTAAACGTTTAAAACTTCAAAGTTTTACTACATTTAAGTGCTACAAATGTGGAGTACCAAGCCATAAGGCGATCGACTGTCGCCGCTTTATGTTAAACAAGCCTACAACGAATGCTGCATGTAGAGGAAAATTTACAACAACCGTCACTGCTGCGACCAGTAACCAAGTGATTTGTTTTCGCTGCGGAGTGAAAGGCCATGTGGCGACTAAATGTCGCCGTGGAAACACAGGGGGCGCGACCTCGCAGTATGGAATACAACAGCGTGGACACCATGGCAGCCCAGCGATGCGCCGACAACTGTGAAGTGACTGGTGTTTACAGGCAATGGCATCAATAGATGTGTCAAATGCTCCCTCGTTAAAAGTCTATTAGCCGTAATAAAGGTGAACGTACATTCAGGATTGTTCATATAATGTATTTTGGTAATTATTATTATTATAATCCATGAATCATTTTAATGTATTACACAGATACTCAAAATAAAAAAATACGTATTTCTTTATTTATTGAATTCCCTTACGCTTTTGTTAAGATTAACCCTGTATTCGTTTCACATCTGGAGAAATAAGTTAATAAATTTCTATTCAAGTCCCGACACGTACTGTTTATCATAAACCCTACAGACTTAGTCCCGATAAAAGGCAGTTAGTACTACATATTAAAAGCTGAAATTATTCTCCACAATCGGTTATCATTTGTGAGCGCCACTTTACTTGTAAAACGCGTGATGAATCTAATCACATGATGGTAGATTACAGTGAACAGAACTCTAACACTATGCCCGATAGGCTCCTCTTGGTTCTCAGAGCTGATCAAGTGTAGACGTCGTCAGGAGCGAACTTTTAGATATTTAAAATTATGCCTGAGGCTTTAAATAAATTTTAATATCAATCTGGGACTCTAGTGCTCTGTGTGATCTTATCTTGTAGTGAACGAAATATTAGAAGCTTTGACAAAAGCTGTATATTCTTTAAATGTGTAGTTTAAAGTGTTCTCTTCTTAACCATTACGTTAAATTCTTAGGTTATGATATTACTGCTAATGAACTAACACCAAATTCCAGAAAGATAGAAAATCTGACAACTTTGTCCCCCTGAGAACATTAATAATCTTAGACAATTCATTATTTTTCTTTACACCTGACCGCTACGGGATAGACACTAATGTAATGGTCAACATTAAAGGCTGATGAGCATGTTAAATGGTATGTTTACATACGTAAACACACCCAGTCTTGGCAAGAAGCATTGTAAGACGTACAACGAGCTTTAAATTGTTTAGTTAATTGTGTAGCAACGCCTAGTCTACTGAAGCATATTATGCATAAACTTCATGCCGAATCTTAATTAAACATCACCAGTACAAGAGAGCAAATAGCAACGAACGTAGAGTGCTGGTTACGTGAAATCTACGTCTAATCTAGTTACGTTGTTAGAGGTTCACATGGATACGTATAACTCGTCGGGTTGACCGTGTCGTGGAAAATTACATTCGTCATCGTAATAAAATAAGAACCTCGATTGATTACATTTAGAAACGTGAAAATGCTATGACGTCAAATTTTTATTTCGTAATGACGGCACTACACGGAGTCGTGTTATTTACATGTAACTGCGGGCGTGGGGTCTTGTCCAGACAATGAGTAATACGCAACTTCAACATTGTCGGTATACTCATTATTTAGTTTAGCATAATAAATACCAGTGCCTTTGTTCATTGTGTAATTAAACGTAACAAACAGTGACCAGTAAATACATCATAGACATGAAACTGGTCTATCCGGCTTTAATTAAAGATCCGGCTGGATACCCAATTTAAAAAAGTACAGAACTTTTAAACAAATATGTATGGTTTCAATCTTTCATTTAATCATTAATATTTTAGAATGACTATATATTAACGTCCATTAATTATATCTATATTATGTATTTACATAATATCTAAACAAATGATAATAATGAAACATATACAACATATATTTTAAATTTTATACTTTAACACCCAAGCAATTAGCTTATAATTAACTATGGGTTGTAACAAAACATTACGTAAAAACTTGCTGATCACAACAGATAGAATATAAATGTAATGACAGAGCTGTTAATCACCATGCAACCTCTAAACCAGTTCACTTTAAGGAAAATTGCTAAGATATTTATGAAGATGAGCAGATTTGCTAAGACAACGTTTTTTTTTACTCAAAATCAAAATGAATGCTATATCAATCACTAACATACATCATATTTATCTTAGGTACAGTATATTATTATTATTACCACTTTTTTTTCCTTTTACAATGTAAAACGAGTTGCTACTAAGTAAAATAAAATCATACGTAGGTGATGATTCATATCTGTTGTGACGAGTACAAAACAGGTTTATAAAGATCATCCTTTGAATCCGATGTTTGTAGAGGCGTCAGTTAACGTATAGTCTCAGACGCGTGGAGACAATAGTAAGAATTACATTTTGTGGATTTATTTGGAAAAATATGGAAACTAAAGTTTCGTTGTTTCTAATATTGGTGATGATATTTAAGTGCAACGGTCATCTTTCTATTCTCGATAACATCATATCCAATGCCCGCGACCGTGTCCATACAGCTGTCGACACCGCTGCCGGTGCAGTGCTCGGTGGGCTTAATTTCAACATAGGTGCACACATCGGCCTGCATGGACACAGGCGTCCGCCGCCGCCGCCGCCGCCAAGAGAACCGGACGAAGTCATTATTGTACATGTTGAGGAACACGATACTGATAATTATGACCAATCAAATACCAATAACTACAGACCGAGTCATCATGACCATCGCCCGGATAACCACCATTATAAACCACACGGTGGTGATCGACCCGGATATAACTATCAATATCAAGGAGCCCATAATGGAAACCATCAAGGTATAGGCAATCAAGGAAATTATGATAAATATGAAAACAATAACCAAAATGGACGTCCCCACGATAACTATAACGGTAATTATAATCATAACGGTAATTATAATAATAATCACAATGAAGACGGATATAATAATCAATTCAATGGAAATGATAAATCCGATAATAATTATAATAATCAAAATCTTCATAATAATAGTCCTGGTACGGATTATGTCCAGACTACAGAATATATTACGTCTACCCCATTACCAAAGGAAGTTGAAACAACGAAAGTGACGAAAAGTACATCAGAGGATGCGCCTCTGTTTGTACCACTAAACCCCAATGAATATGTCTACGACGGTGACAAGATACAAATAACAGCACCCAAGAGAAATACTGACCAAGCTCAAAAATCGGAATCAGAGGATGAGGAGTATGCTATCGACGTACGATTTAAAGACCAATGACTTCCAAAAGATTACCGTTAAACATAATTTACATGATATAAAGGAAGAATGCGGATTGTAAATGTCCTCATTTATATATTTTTCTGTTTTTGACCTGTGAATTAATACTCGTTATGTATATTTTTTATAAATGACGAACACGACATAATTGTTTTATTTAAACCTTTTTTATTATAGTCATGATACTTAAAAAACTTATGGACCACCACCTTGATTATTTCATGAAAATAATTTCGTTTTCTGAAAGTAATCCTAGTAAGTGGCTTCATTTTTTTTACTATTTGCGTAACAGATATTACCCTAATAGTACAGATATTACCCTTACCGTAACAGATTTACCGTTCAGCACATGCTAATTATATTTAATTTTGTTTATTTACATAATAAATTTACATATATCTGCAGTAGTTCTAAAAAATATTTTCAGTACTTCTAGTACTTGGGTTTAAAATATCATTCATATCGTCGTTTTTGTCATTGGTGAATTAATCACACTGTTTTCTTGTTTCCCGTGAAAATAAAAAAAAACAAAGAGTATACTCTTTGAGAGTAACGAGGGACGCCACTGTGCAGCAGACTAGGTAGGCAACTAGGTAACGTTAAAGTGATGATAGTGACCAAAGTAGTGTGTCATTAAGCTTTGTGTGTGTCATTATATAGTGATATTTATGGTATAATATAGCATATAAATGTTAAGTAAATGATATAAATTTTGATAATACTTCATTGTAAATAAGTAATTGTTGTGGATAAATAAACATTGTTACACTTTAATAGTTTGATGTGTTTGGTATTACATATGAACTAAAACAAGGTTTAGAATTTTTTTGGTATGTTTACGTACGACAGAAACGGGTTAAATCTAACACGCGCATCACGCAAAACTAATTCATAAACATTATCATTTTTTGTATTAATTCTCAAACACGACTTTTAATATTATAAAAAAAATTCTCTGTTTGAAGTAAATTGGTCAAAAGTTTTAACGCACTATATAATTATGAGGTTATAATGAAGTGTGTTATACCGATTTTTTGCACAATAAATAAGGCAAACACGGTAATTTTAAATATTTTTTAATGTTCTCCGTGTATATCTGGAATAATCTAATAGTGCCCTGTCCGGAATTGAACTCCTGATGGACAGTCGTGCTTGCTACCAGCAAGAATAACAACGCAATCGAGATTTCAGATTGAAATAGAGAAAAACGAAAATCAACCTTAACATTATTATTTAAGAAAATCAACCTTAACCTTATTATATTGTAATAACCTTATTAGCTCGTTCCATTGTCATTCGCAATTTGCTTCGGAATATCTACACTAATATTATAAAGAGGAAAACTTTGTTTGTTTGTTTGTTTGTTTGTTTGTTTGTTTG
>DWEI01004465.1:0-11649 GCA_018245875.1 Mysoria ambigua
GTAGGCAGAGATTACCGAGTGCCAAATATCCTTATAGACCTGCCGCCCATTTTCTACATTCATCATTCTCTTCGTGCCTGCAGGTCTGTTTTGAAAACTTCTGACACCATCAGCCAAACAAAACCTAATGATCATATTAAATGATACCTACAATTTTATATTAAATATTAGTCTGTCACAGTGCAATGAGTAAAATGGCGCCCGTTGACCGTTTTGGTAATTCGCCAAGACGCGAACATTTCTTTACAACAATGTAAGTGCGAGATGTAGTGATCGAATGTAATTATTGTAATAAATCATGGGACGTCTGTTTATAAAACTAATTATAAAAATTTGTATAACTACGTAAAATTGCTGTTGACATTTGTTGACAGCCTCGTTGGTCGCGTTGGCTCTGCTACTGGGCGTGCGACTGCTGATCCAAAAGTCTTGGGTTCAGTACTTGAGTCGTATACTATTAGTTTTTTCTGATGGAAGATTCCAAGCAGTGTATCGGAATCTGGCTCTGTGCCCTGTATGCAGTAATAGGCACACTCCCAATTTCATAGGACGTAAACGTAATTCGTGAAACATGGGAATACATTACATTCCTCTGCTTTCTCTCCGTGGATTACAGGCGTAATGTTACGTTTATAACATGTTCTTTAAACACATTCACACACGAGATACTTCAAGAAGCCCATCTGTTTAGTCAAGGGCCTACCTTTTAAACCTATTTAAATGTGCTGTTGTGTAATGAAACGGGTTTATAATTTATTTTAAAAGCCTATGGACTACAAAGTAACAGCCGGGAACACTAGCTTGAGGCCGCGAATCGCGGCGCGGGCACGCTTGCGGAAACTGGTCATTCATACGACCGCTGCCCATTGGGAGCGACTTAAACTTTGATCAATGATCTTTATGTTGCACAAAACTGACATTCTCAAAATGTATTAACCATATCACAATATTTCTACATTTATATTTGTACTTATTTAAAAATGTTACGGCTAACTTCCAGTGAGAACTTAAAAGTATAGACGAGTCCTATTTAGTATTGCGAACGCAGATATAATAATCAAAACTGATACATCTGATTGATTTAAATAATATTCTTAAACCGCAGGTAGAATATTATACCTCCCTAGAGATAAAATATTATAAAAATATTTTGTTAGCAGACAAAATTCATTCAACATGGTGACGAGGAAATGTTTAATATAAATACGTACAAGTAACTACATATATAGTTAACAATCCTAGAAAACAAATTATCGATTACATCATTTCAAACTGTAAAGAACTCACACTCTTCCTACCTTTTGAACAGCCACTAGGATTACAATATTCATTTATAATTTAAAGTAAACAACCAAATTAAAAAAATGAAACGAAAGGAAAGGAAAAAGATGGAAATTTCGAAAACATGTCCAAAATCACATGCATCTCCTTCAATTCCCGAAGCCAGTGAAGTAATGTTAAGCTTCAGAGACAAACGGCCCGCACGGCGTCGTATCGCACTGGGACGATTTTAACACACAATGGCCTTTGTACTATTCTAGTACGTAACTCCACTGTTTGTTGATCTGTTCACGTCGTTATTGATCTCCTTATAGGTGCACGAGAGCTTTTGGTATATCCGATCGTAAAGTCTTTGACAACCGATGATCAGAGAACGAAGAGATTGGAGTATTTCGATATTTCGTGCAAGAAGAACTAAGTAAAACGACTATCAGAAAACTTCCCGAAAATCAACAAATTATATAAATATGCATTTGTGATAATACGATCGAATGACGTATGACGAATTTTGAAATTTATAAGAAAAATGTTTTTCACAAACTCTCTTATTGACCACCCCTTCGGGAAGTTGGTGTTATATTATGTTTATTCATAACCGGATAGCTGATAAACATGAACTTCCTTAAAATCCATAGTTTTAGGTGTTACACCAAAATGATTGAATGAATAAGTAAATGAGCTAATGAATAAATACATATACGAGCTAATTCATTGTGATAGAAGAAATACTCGTACTATTAACTTTTAATACATATGTTTCTTGAATTTACTACGAACCGTACTATTTAACAAATATCACAATAAAACAAAAACAATGACATATCTACAAAATTACCATAAAACGTTGCCATGCTATCGTGACGTCACTGGCACTTTCACTAATGCTCAGACAATCCCCAGGGCCGGTTGCCGCCCATTTTATCGCTCCTGAACGTATACAACCTGTGTTCAAAACACACCCTTTGTCTAACTAAGGTCGTTTCAGTAACAAAGAACTAGGTGACCGATCTAGTGATTACGGAACACTCATTCATATTATATTTATAAAGTGTTCATTAGTAAACAGAACTGGTAACATAGTTTTTTCCTTGCTTTCGCGCGAATTTATTTTAATTTGTCATTCAATTGAATAATGTTAAAATGACCCCTTTGTAGTGTAACTACGGAATATGACGGGTGTAATCTTCGAAGAGGTAGATAAATGCGCGTATGTTTCCCCAGTTGCATTCACGTTCCACTATAGAATAGGAATATGGAATAGATATTATAAGAAATTTCAATTGGAACATCTAAATTAGAAAATCTTGATCAGCCGTCGAGCTTGCAACCACACGACCGACGACACGTTATTTATATTAAATGCTTAGATGTTCATAATGATACCATAAACAATTGTGCGCCAAGATGATAAAATAAAAACACGGTTAATAGCGCGTATTCTCTAAATGTGTAGTCTTATACAGCAGATAAAGATTACGATTATTATACTAGTACAGCTCTTAGTCATGGGGCCCGCTACGGGCTAGTGGCATTGGATTACTGTATCACATCACAATGCGAGTCTTAATATGCACATGTTGCTACTACGCTTTTTTACTAACATACCGTTGTCTGTGCATTGTCAAATTGTTTGTTTTTATTGGACTTTTGTCACATGTTTTATTTAGTATGTTAATCATAAAGAAAGTACATTTCATTTTGCTTGTTATTTCATTGATGTTATAATTCCCTGAAGCCGCTTTCATACGAATACAAGTACGTCACATCCGTGCAAGACTTTTTTTTAAGACGCGTCAATATGAAAATGTTAGTAAACACAACATTTAATATAATGTCATGGTGGGAAATTGGTGCCGAATTAGTTCTTGCCTTCGATAGTAAATTTTAATGATGTCTCCATCTAGGCGACAGCATGGCCAGCTAGTTCAGCGAGTTGTTATTCGATGAGTATGAATTTTATGATACTACCCACATCAAACGATGCTTGAGAGGGTATGCTTAGCTTCATTTAATACAACCATCACCAGCTGATGGTTCCTTCGGATCCACGCGAAAATTTTCATAAGTGAAAATTAATGATTAAAAATCATATAAAAGTGTGTAATTTGGAATTGAAAGCATCAAAACTTAAGACCGTAACTTCACGCCTGTAATCCCCGAAGGGGTAGACAGAGGAATGATGAACATTACAATACAATACAATACAATACAATATACTTTATTGCACACCAAAAACAACAAAAACAGAAAAAAAAAACAGATAAAATTTAAAAAAAAAAATGGTTAAAAAAAAAGAAATTCATCATTTCACGATTCATCGGTTACGTTTACGTCCCATTATAGAATAGGTAGTGAGACTATTGCCATGCATCGGGCACATGTCCAGACTTCTAACCACTACTAGAAAATCTAAATTAGATAATTTTGTCGTGTTCGACCCGGGAATCGAACCCAGGACCTCTCGATTGGCAATCGCACTTGCAACAAAAACGATTTTTTTTAATTTTGATTATGTGAAATTGATTTACAAATGTTGTTTGTAACTAAACATTTCGTTTACCGTTAATAGCACTGCTATAATCACTATTTATCCTTGTTTAAAATCAATACACTGAGGTAGATTCAAATCAAATTCAATCACATACACAGCCGTCTAATGATTATTTCAGGAAGTCGTGAGCTGAAAACGAATCAATCAGTGGCCGAAGGATTAAGATCGTAAATTTCCTTCACGTAGCCCTCCTTTTGGGAGTTCAAATAACATATAGTCCGCAGACCGATGTGCGTGTATTTGTGTTAGGGATATATAAAACTAGTTATATCTGGTAGCACCTTAATGAAATAGGTCTTATGTTGGCTGACAAGAGGGTCAGTATACTTCAAAACCTGCGGGAATAAATCATGTATAAATAGTGACGAATGTTGTCGAAGCTCATCAGGTCAGTAACAAAAGATGTATTTGACACCGCATACTCTCTGTTCACCCCGTAAGCAACCTGATGTGTTGATATAGTACATTTGTTAACATATATCTGTGAAAATATATACTGAATCAGTCAATTTCTTATTA
Organism: Mysoria ambigua; assembly: GCA_018245875.1. Classification (NCBI taxonomy): domain Eukaryota; kingdom Metazoa; phylum Arthropoda; class Insecta; order Lepidoptera; family Hesperiidae; genus Mysoria; species Mysoria ambigua. Next base: position 4,352 of record DWEI01004465.1, read on the forward strand.
TTTGATACGGCGGAAGATTTATATATGTTCATCAAAGTTGTTTGTGTTATCTTTATCCTTTCTCATTTGTTACTTGCTGTAACTCTGTAGCTATAATGTCCAGTACCCCAGATACGATTCCCTGATCTTAGATTCTGATATCGCCTTGGGAGGAATTAGTATATAAATATCACGTTATAAATGAAACATATTTGATTATTTTTATTGTGTTCACACCGCAAAGAGCCCGTTTTATTGTACTCCAACGAAACCACCACACCCACCATGTATGCGTAGTAAAAACCAAAAAAAAAGTAGTCAAAAGTTTCTCATAGTAATATGGTAAGACAAAAGTACGTTTAAAATCATTGCCATTTAAACCATTTTTGGAAGATAATTTGTTGATAATTTGTTGATAAAAACAAGAAAAATGTAATCTCTTCCTCTTTATATTAACCTGGAATTTATATCTTATAAACATCAAACGTTCAATATAAACTCCAAGAAACGCAAAGAGCAGTTAGGGCGATAGTAAAAACAAATACTTGAGTGGAACACGATTTCTGTACCTTAATTAAAACAATTCCTAAATATTTCTGTCGACTAAGTAGTTAAATTAAATCCTAAGAAGACGGTTGAGGGATTGTTTTTTTTTATCTTTTTGATCTACCACAAGTATTGGCCAATATGCCCATAAATATTCGTGTTATAAAGAATTCACATGTTAAAGTTTCCACACTTTTTTTCATCGTAATTGCGATTAACAATAAATAAAAAAAAACTTTGTCGATACTTTGTATAGTCAGAGAATCGAGCCAAAATCTGAATCCCACATTCCCTGACGGAGAATCTAAACTTTTAACCGTAAAACTACCGTTGTCCAATAGTTAGCTAATATATTGTTACTAACCTGATCTTTATCCTCTTGTGTTTTCGGCCAAAGCGTGACGTTGAGGACGATTTCACCCATATCCTGATTCTGCTTATTAGGATCCCGTAGACATAGCACCAGATCTTGTGGTCTGCCCAATTCTAATGCTGTTAGGTCCAGATGGCAGGAACCCATGAAATCATCTTGAAGACCCCAATCGTAGTCGAAAACCTATTCGAAAAAGATTTTGTTGGAGATCGTTTAACACGAGTAAACGAGTAAGCTTGCAAAGATGCTTAATTCGCTAAACAATACAACTATGAGTTGAGATGATTGATAAATAAGGTACTAATGATGAATGAACGGAAGGAACAAGGTACGTTCTCATTATATGTTAATGATATGATGGGACTGAAAGGTCTTTCCAATGAGTTGGGATATCCATGTTTAAAAATGCTAGAACATCTTCAGAACTTAACTATAAATTAATATCTCGGGAGAATAAAAAATGATTCTACTTTTGGGTACGATTCAATTTATGGACTTTTAGTGTAACTCAGCACTTTTTTATCCAGGTTGGTTAAATCAAAGTTCAAACGCAAGAAGTTTTTTAATATTTCGACTGCAGTTTTAAAATTGCCGCATTCCGCTTTACTTATGCCTATTTTCATTTACGAAAATGTTAGTTCGAAAATGTTAGTAGTGTAACGGAATATCGAATATACTAACCTAACTCAACAAACAAATCACATTACTAGCCATTAGACCATCAATTCTGTAATGATAAAACTTATTATAATATTCAACATATTCACAATTTAAACAAAAAAAAAGAAGCATAATCAAGTAAAAACCCGCATTTATCTATGCCTCACAATGTTATTCGCTCCATCAATATATTTTTTCCTTGCGTCGAAATAAATGTCTAGCGATAAGGGAGTATTATTTAATCAACCAGCAACATTAGTTATGAAAATGGCTTGTATTTGTAGTATCAAAAATTGATAGCTCTTTATAAGTCGTCGTAATACAGTCAATGGAGGTAGATTTTTTACTGTGATGATCAATTGCTTACATCATATTGCTAACGACTACGACTTTGCTCTCATGGTTTGGAATAATAACCACTGATTTAATATTCCAAGGAAGTAAAGAAACAAATAATTAATAGTTAAATCTCATAAATTGCTAATGGTGTTAAGGACTGCGATGATCGACGTAAACAATTTTGTTTTTCAATTTCCGTTAATCCAATCGGAACCATTTGTGTTCGCCACTAAGCCTAGTGAAGAACGCTATTTGGTAAACAGCATAATGACCATTTGAAAAAAAAAATGTAGCGTCTAAAAACTTAATAAAATTATATTTATATATTAATGACATTTCTTCTGGGTCCTCTTGGTAGGTAAGTAACAAATTTATTAGTTTTATAATAATTTGGATAAAAGAAACGAATATTTTATATCTTCAACACTGCTGGATACAAAGGCTATTTATGAAAAAACTTTGTAATAAACTGACAGAGGAGGATGAAATTGGTATTTCTAGTACTCTTAGCTTTTATTACCTTGGAAATTTCTAACTCCTGACCTTGTGAGGGTCTGAGAGACAATTTGAAAATAAAGCCGGCCGGTACGACCTAAGCATTTTTTAATTATCCTCTTTTAGAAAGTCTTAACTTAAGCTGATTAAGCAAGATCCCGACATCACTTTATTTATTTTAAATGTTTTTAAATTTAATTTATTATTTTTAATACAGATTAATTCCTACTAAAAGCTACCTATATAATTTAAATCAAAATTAGAATGTCTAATTTCAATTCCGTCAATTTCCAGTTATCGTTAATATGAAACATTTATTTATTTATAAATTCTAGAGGTCTCAACAGAAAAAAAAATCGCATGAAAAAAGAATAAATTCAAATTCTCACCTAGCTTCGTCGGTTTATTTTTTAAGTTATTTATTTAAGTTGAAGGTGCCGAGGGAAACTAAGAATTACCTGCCTATGTTCACTAAATAGATCACACACACGCTAAGTGATGGTGAAGTGAGAAATCTTTGAATCCGGAATGCGACTTATAATGAACTATCAAGTGATGCATAAAAATTTTAGACCTATTAGCGTGGAGATATTTTATACTTGTTGTTCGCCGCATATAGCTTAAAGGAGCTGGCGTGATGGTATAAAGATAACGTAAAATGACGTAAAAAAATATTAAAGCGTCGAAAAGCTTCCGATATTAGGAGTCTTAATCATAAGCAGTACAGTACATGCTTAATACAATTTATACCAGGAGCTTAGTTTTAGTATTACCATTATACCAGGATACACCATTTATACCAGGAGCTTGTTTATATTTTTAAAGTTAAACATGTAAATTTCCCTTTACCTGTGATATTAGCTGAAATTCAAATCTGCAAAGTAGTATTGTGAACTATAACTAATAGAAATGAAATACCGCAAACCGACGAACGTTTCAATATTAGTTGTAATGAACTTTGTTGCAGGTTTTTGTAGTAGAAAAAAGAATAGGAAAGATCTGTGCATGTAATGAAAATAGTTTAGACCGTCTGTCTCGGAACATTGTAAGTTGAATCCATTTTCTAAATTTCCACTTTAGTAATAATGCTTAACGAGACTGACGCAGAGCGATACAAGCCGTGTTGCTGTGTTGAGAGAGTGTTGAGAGAGAGAAATACATTTTCGAAGACACTTCAACTTATGTTAGAAAGCGATGTTTATGTGTTTTAAAACTCTAATTGAAGAAGCTGAAAATTGAAATAATAATACATCTCACCTTTAGCTGAACAGGAACAAAGGGGTCTTCAATAGGCACGGTGAAGCATTCATCCCAAACCGGATTTAGATCTCTATACACAATCCTGGACTTGTGAAGTAGTCTGCCACCAGCCTTGAACTTCACGTAGGGATCACTGGTGCCTGACAACAAGCCTGTTTTTCGACCCCACAACATATAAAATTAGAAAAGAAGCAAACTTAGGATAATAAATAAAACCTATTTGACCAAGGAGCTATATTAGGTCCAATATTGTCGTGTATACATTTTTGACTCAAACTTATAAATAACGATGTATTAACGTTAGATTATATAGGTTTTCAAAAGAGGTTTTTAAATTATGAGGTATAATAAGTTAAAACTAGTAACATTAATGATAATAGATTATTCGGTCTTACGCAAAATTTTGATAAAAAAATTCCTTCATGAAGCGACATTTGACCCAGTTTTAATATAAGTATTCTGTTACTTAGCAAATATCTATAGAAGATTAGATTTGAACGAGGTTTGTGTTTAGCAGTTATTTACTTTAATGTCAATTGAAAAAAATAGCCATTGATTTATTTTAATAGTTTTTATAATGTCAGTTTTAGTGCTCCTTTGTGCTTTATAAAAGTGTTTTAAGTAAAATAATATAAAAGCAAAAGCTCTAAATACTTGCGATTAAAAGAAAGAAAACGTGCAAAATAAACGTTAAGAAATATAAACTATTTGTCTATATATGTGTAGTGTTGTTTGTGATGAATTATTTCAGTAATCAGCTGATTATAAAAACAAAGCTATAGTGAAATTACTTTTATTAAATTATGCATTCGCTTAAAACTTATCATCATTAACGTAGTGAACTGAATCGAACTAGGCATTATTATACACTTAAAATAGATACTCAAAAAGTAAAGAAACAACTTGCATGTCATGAAATTACATAGACATTAATTTCTTTACTATTCTTGAAATATATCTCATGTAATCCTTACCGGCTTTAGTTCAAACCTACTTTTTAAATAGCACAGTTTAATCATTCGCAATTCAAATCCCAAAGGGAATTTCGCTATACAGAGATGGCGTACGTACTGTGAACATTTAAATGATAATTATTTTTTATCAGTGCAATTTCGAAGTCTTTCGGAGATATTCGGTAGCCACAATATAAGGACCTAATATTCTTCTTCTTCCTTCTGGGAGAAGATGTTCCAGAACCGATATATTTTTGAACAAATGTACTCCTAAGTTGAACTAATAAAGAAATCTAGTAACATACAATGTAATTCAGTACGTGCCATAATACAATTTATTTCAAATGTTGGAAACTAGCAGGAAAATCCTTATTTCCTCTGTCTTTGATTAATTTTTAACTTATACCCAAAACTTTTGTTGCAGATATCCTTTGTTTGGGATAAGACGGGTTGTCTTTTTCGCCATTTATTCTTAGTATTGTCTTAATTATAATACGTTTGTTGTACGTTAAATATTAACTGGATTATATCGTAATGAGAAGCCTGGATCAAAGGTCCTTCAACAGACACGCGTTTATGAGATCTCTAATGTAGAAGACACTAAAAAGTCTTCTAGAAGCAACAGGTGGAAAGTCTCAATCTTTGCCTACTTGCCTATGCAAAATAGATGTGACAATATATGTATGTCATTTTGCGCGTCAAACTAGGTAAATAACCTTAAATGTGGTTATAATTTATCTTTTGCCAGTATATTTAATATACTTTCCTTACGCGTCGAGGCTTCTATCATGCTCAACTTCATGCATATTTCAAATAAATTGAAAACCATGCCCCAGTTTTTGTGTCCCTCAAAAAGGCACGATGTTGCCGACGTGAGAACCTGATTAAATAGTTGCCAGGTCAAATACTAATTGTGTTTTAAAGCATATTTTTTTAGTCATTTGGTAGAAGCGATTCTGGGTTGTTAATTCTTTTTATAGTGCCAGCTTCAGCCTACGTGTGTGGTCGTAAATTTGGTGCTGTGATATTGTCAAAACTTATTTGCCTCAATAACTGCTGTTATTTTTGTGTTTTTCGTATATATCAATTTTTAATTCTGATAATTGTATTGAATTTAATTTCAATTGCAGAAAGTAAATTTGAAATTTTAGTCATTGTAAAAAATTTCCAAAATGAAAAAAGAGTTTGAAACTCAATTTGACAGCTACGTTTGGCATAACAGCTGCGTGTATAAAATACCACAGATAATGATTACATTTTCATGACGGTAATCATAATTATTATTTTACGCAACAATTAAACATACGTTTATTTCTAGATTGAATACTTAAATTATGTCTACTCTACAAACATCGCGTAAATAGTTTCTATTTCTTATTTAATTGTTTCCAAAAGCAACATTATAAATATTTAACAAGTGGTTATAAGTTACCGAATAAATAAATAAAAACAAATATCGTATATTAAATCTTAGGTGTGTATTATCTATTTATACCATAGAAAATATTAAATATATTATTTATAATAATTTAATTATATTATATTTCCTTAAGATTACTTAACTTTGATCCCGATGAAATTAAATTCAATTTACAAAAATACTTCATTTACAGCAATATTGAAATAATATTTATCAGCGTAAAAAAAGAGGTGGATTATTCAAGTATGCGGTCGTCTTTCTAAATGACGGCAGTCTCCTGGGCAATAAATAAATTGTTTAGTTTTGACAACAGCAAAGCGACAGTCGTGTGGTGTGTAGTACAATAAAGTGACGTCAGCTGGAGCTTACCGTTCTTGTCCATTGCCATCAAATTCTGGCCCCTTTTCAAATGAATTCTGAGTTGGAAGAACGCATGCTGTCTTAACTGCTGTTCTCTCAGTCTTTGACCCTCGTCTGGCTCCTGATAAGAATCCCATTGTCTTTATTTGAACTGGATATCCTAGCTTGACGGTAAAAAGTTAAATGCAATCATTGATGAGCAAGTCAGAAATGATAGAAATGTTTTTATACCTTCAAACTAACATAACATAACTATTAGTAGTACATTTACAATTATTCTGCCTCATGAGGTCTCTTATTGGGTATGCAGACAGGACAGAGTACCATATACCTCTGATATGCGTCATTGTGTTCAATTAGATAACTAGATTATTAATAAAATCCTAAATAAATAAAGTATATCCGTCCTAAATAAATAAAGCCTACCATCTAAAAAGTGTCAATACTAGAAAATGCACAGTTTAATCAAAACTATCTCGTATTGAGTTCTTTCATCAATATTTTACAAGATTTTCTAATATAATATTCCATTCAATGCCAGACTATTCAATCTACCTGCTACAATTGTAATACTGGATACTTACTGGCAGCTCCAATAATAATATTCAAGGCTAGGGTTGCCAGACTTAGAACCATAAAATGAAATGTAACCACGTGGCTAACGGGAACCAATGGAATAGAAAGTAGTCAAGTCACATTTTTTCTGCAGTTATTTTAAATTACTAAGTAATATATCAACCAAAAAATAAATGTATACCCTATACATACATGTATATCGGAAACATGTTTATGGGAAAATAAACGGACAAGATTTTTAAGAGAATAAGAAAAAACTAACATACTTTATTATTATAGCTTTAATCAAAATATTACAGATTAATACCATTTCTATATTAGTAGATAGATGGGGCAC
>DWEI01004466.1:0-11648 GCA_018245875.1 Mysoria ambigua
GTTCCAACTTAGTCCTCAGAGGTAGAGGCGCATCTGTGGTCGACTTATCTAGGGTTGATTACAGATGTCCTTGGGCGGCAGTAGCCACTTACCATCAGGTGGATTGCATGCCCGTCCTATATTTCCTTGTTATAAAAAAACCCCTGTAATTCCCGAAGAGGTCGGCAGAGGAATGCAGAACGCTCCCACGTTTCACCGATTACGTTTACGTCCCACTATGGAATAGGTGGTGAGCCTAGTGCCATGCATCGGACACATCCAGACTCCGAACTATTACCAGAATTCTTATTTATATTATTTTCTAGTATAAAAATTTTCTAAATAGAATTTTTTTTGTAGCGTTCGATCCGGGAATTGAACCCGGAACCTCCCGATCGGCAGTCGCACTTGCAACCAACACGACCAACGAGGCAGTCAATTATTCCTCAGAGTAACATTATTTAATATCTATACAATTTATTACTTCACCCATATTATACAATTCACTGAAGATAAGCGTATCAACGTCCACCATGTAGATTCTGAGATTTAAACGTTGAAACAGGCAAATGTGACTTTATTTTGTACTATGTATGGAAGTGTTTATGCCAAGTTAGGGTAAAAAGTTTCTATTGAAATCGCTATTTCAGCATTCTACAGGAACCGATGGGATTTGATAGGCGCAGATTGTAAGCGGGTAATCGCATTAAAATTTGCTGATTGATACCCGTGACAATTCGAGGCGAGCATTAGTCACGCCATATCTTGTTCCTGTGGCAGTTTTTCGTTAATGGGTTTTTTTGCTACGTGCCCATTAAATGTTGGGTGTATTGAGTTTTTTCTCGTTTAACCTGTTCGAACGTCAACGAGGTAGCAACGGGCGATAAAATTTCATACAATTGATTTAATAGAATAAATACATATTTGAGAGTACCAGGCGTTAATCGTTAGTAAAGAAATCGCATTTTTGTCCACTGATCTAGACGCACTCCAGTGCCTACTAAAATAAATAAAAGGAAAAAAGATAATGTTCCATTTATCTCCAAAGGTTTTGCTATCATTAAAGCTTCGGTTATATATTACTAGACTCGACATTTTTAAGATCTTATTAGTGAATTAATAAAGCAGTGCATTTTGTCTAGATTTTGTGTCTTAGATCACACGCTGACTCATGATCATCAAAACTCCTATCACTAACGTTTTTAATACTGTGTCATGTCATAATTCCATTTTTAAATTTAGCGATTGCTCGCCTTCGTGGTATATATCTGTAGTCAAACCTTATCCTTGAGAAGTTTTTGTCCTTGTTAGCGATTCTGAGAAGCTTCAAGTAACAGTAGGTAATGGTAATTGAAAATCTATTTCGGCGTAGGCTGATAAATCTTCTGTGTTAGTTCCGTACTGTAAACTTGTTTTTGTGTAAATTGTGTACATTAAAAAAGAATATTTTCCTCTGTTTATTATGTATTTATTGTTTATTATATAAATATTATTCGTTACAAAACTGCATATTAAAATTATGAAAAACAATTGCTCAGAATTGAAATTTTATTAATATTCATGTACGAGCAATGAAGTTCTGTTCCTTTTTCCAATTCAGTCCCTAATTCCTGGGGGCATTTAAATTTATGAGCATATCTCTGCACCGCATACTCTGCATGTTAATGTAAATACATATCATCTGCTTTGTATATTTAAATTCACTTGTTCTTACCATTCAATGAAAATAATGAGAACATTAAGAAAACGTTCATGGAGTACTATCGCATCGTGTGTGTTTTCGGATGCAATCTTGGACTATTCAACGCAAGAACATATCAATTTTTATATGGGTATATGCGCAGTGGTCCGTGTTTGGGTGCATTTACGCTTTCCATCAGTCAAGATCACGAACGATTGATAGTCTATTTCATCATGTAAAAACGTATTAAGCTTTGAGGTTAACATAACATTGATTTTAACGTGAATTTTCATAAGCTGCTCTTGAACAGCTTGTCAGACTATGATTTACTCTACTCAGTATAAGAGAAACTAGCAGTAGAATGATAGAAGGGTTATTGGTGATATTGAATTCAGTATTTCTGTCAAAATTTGATTTTATGTAACTTATATTTGAAAATAACAATCTTTTTGAGCTATTATTTTTGATGTTGATTTGATGTTGATGTTTAGCTTTGACTCTTGAATGTCTCATTAGTCCGAGATTGCAAGCACGACTGCCGAGCAAGAGGCCCTGAGTTCGACCTCCGGGTCGTGTAGAGTGTTATTAGGTTTTCTAAATTGAAATTTCCGTAACATATATGATACGTGAAAGTATTAAAATCCTCTGCCTACCGTTTCGGGGGAACGCAATCATGTTTCCCTAGACTTATCTTTTTTCTAAACTGAATAGATAATGGACCTCACAAGTGGCATTCTACGTTAAACTAGTTTTCAATCGCGATTGCGTATATAGCTTGTCATTTACCCGTCCGTTCTTAAAACGCAAATAGAAAATTGGATGAGCTTAGACATTTTCAAGTATTCGGTCGATATATAGCCGTTGACGTTGTGACATCTGCTTGGCAACGAGCGCGGTGCGTGCGTGCGTCTTAAACAGTTTTGTATGTTTAAATAGTTTTTAAATGGGTGGTTTAATACGCGTTGTTATGTTACTCTGTGGTATTTCTGCTAGTAAAAACTATTTTTTTTTTATAAATGGACAATGTACATTGCGCATGGTTTGTTGTCCCAATCTGATTCAATTTCTAGTATTTCATCGATCGTATGTTATGTTACTGACTGCCTCGTTGGTCTTGTTGGTTGTAATACGACTGCTGATCGGAAGTTCCTGGGGTCAATCGGGTCGGGTCTAAATTAGGGTCTACTGGATTTTTCTAAATTAGATTTCGTAGTTGCTCAGAGTAGTGGCTCAGAGTCTGCTTATATGCCCGGTATATGACAATAGGCTCACCGCTTATTCCATATTGAAATGTAAAGCCAACTGATGAAGCGTGGGAGTGTACTACCCTCTTCTGTCTCCCTCTTCGGGTATTACAAGCGTACAGTTACGTTTTTTTACCTATGTAATGTTCCCTGTCAGAAATAATCGTAATTAGAAAATGAAATTTACCCTTAAAGAAACTTCTGCAATGTGCAATATTTTTTTGAATTTTGTTCTTTTCGCTGATTTTAATCTTTCTGTAGGGTTTGTTCTTTTTGGGCAGTTTGATCTTTCTCTGTTTTTGTTTCTTGTGCACATTTTTTCTTTATGTAACTTGTTCCTTTAGCGAATGGTATTCCTGCTGCTAATTTTTCCCCTCTCAACCCTGTATATTAACCCTCTCAACTCAATACTATGCTGACTGTTTTTGGTCGCATTAATAATACTTTATTGTGAGTATCCATCCTATTAGCTTCATATAGGAGTCAAATGACAGCGGTAATTTATTTCGTATTTTCTATAGATTAAGCATGTGTCAGTTGGTGCTGTCACCAATACTGACCTTGGATGTACGACATTAGTAGTCCTACCGCCTTGACCTTCAGTACGCAAGGTCAGTGCCGCGAACTAGCCGAGCGGCCATTAAACTCGCGTTTTTTTGTCCCAAATTTTAATTGTATTTTACAAAGACGTTACATTAGCAAGATGAAAATACAAATGCTACGTAAATAAAAATCGTTTCGGCTTTTATTACACTCTCCAATATATACATACATATACATATGTACTGACAAACACACCGATCTGAATTGAACATTAATAATTTTAAACTATACTCTTAAAGAGGATTAGAAAATAAGATAACAATATTATATTCTTTTTTTTTGTTAAATGACCTTTAATACTTCTTGGAAACGATATAATCGAATGTATATTGTTAATAACTACGTATGTGAGAGGCTTAAACTTAAATAATCCAAAACCATCCAAAACTGTCGTATATAATGTGTATGTTACTGGAAAAAAAACCGGCAGTCGTGCTAAAAAAATCTTATCAAGAAACGGAAGAAATATACGATAAAAATCGACAAATAATCCTTGGTGATGGTGTACCTTGACCTTCATAGAGCAGAAGGTCAGTGGCACTTGGCGAGCTATCGACGCGGCCCTGAAAACTGCGTGAGTGTTTTATTAATTAGACAAGTAAATTTGAGATCCTTATTTTTAAAGAATATAATTTTTATATTAGTATCAAGTTGTGAAACAACACACTGCAAAGTTGGCACAGATACTTGTTTTTAGTAGTATTTTATTGACGATTGCAAATAAGTATCATCAATTTCATATGATAAGCCATTTACGGAAACGGCGTGTTAACAAAATTGCAATAGGAATAACCACGCCCATTATATTTATTTAAGAGTATTACTGGCTTTTATAATATAATTGTTGTAATTGTAATTCATACACATTTCGAGGCTGCTCAAAATTACGCTTGATTCTTTGTTTCTCACACCATCTATTAAGATTCCATCGTAGTGTCATTATTTCAGTATGAAATAAATTTTTAGTAAAAATAAAAGAATGAGCAAAACTCATTAAAACATCTGCAGCTTTTTCTATTGATACTTGCCAAATTTATATTGTATTCTGGTTACATGAATATTTGTTTACTACGGTTAAGTTATCAGAAGTTTAGTAATTCATGTGACTGCCTCGTTGGTTGTGTTGGTTACAAGTGCGACTACTAATCGGGAGGTCCCGGTTTCGATTCCCGGGTAGTTTCTAATTTAGACCAAATTCTAATGTAAACCAAATCTAATCTAAACCAAAGTTTCTAATTTAGAATTTCTAGTAGTGGTTCGGAGTCTGGATATGTGTCCGATGCATGGCACTAGGCTCACCACCTATTCCATAGTGGGATGTAAACGTTATCGGTGAAACGTGAAAATGTTCTGCATTTTTTTTAGAAATTCATGTAAAATTGTAACTTAAACACTCTTTTTAGTTTAATATCCCGCTTCCGTTACCTACCCCGCCAATTTCGCCTCGAACAATGTGGCCCCAATCGCACGATTGTGTTCTTGGAAAAAATATTACTGTTACACTGGCTTTGAAACCGATGACAAATTACACTTGACAACGCTTTATGCACGGTCCTTTGATGTTCCACTGTTCTTCTCGAAAGTCACCAGCGATTCTGTCATTTTGAACATTTTCACCGTCCGTAATATAGACGACTTCGCCGCGTGGAACTGACTAAACGCAATAAAAACTGTAGGTAACCATTGCGGGTGTACGGGACGTGGTACGACGCGCTCGTCGGCGGCGTCCAACGCAACAATAAATGATTCATTGCCACCAAACTTAATTATTTCACACCTAATCGATTGATACACCGGCTGTAGTTTGTATCATTATGGTGCAGTCGTAAACCTAGTTATACCAGCTCGCAATAATCCCATCGGCGCGTGTCCGTGGTACAAGTGATAAGTATCTGTTATATAATAATTGTATAGATTAAATACAAATTGTATATATGTCGTTTTTTGTGTATGTATTATATATGCCGCTTGATTGCTAACCTCGGTCCAGTTCTCCTGTGGACAAATGTGACGTTGTCTAAATACGTTACAGAAATTATTGACTGGCCCGTTGGTTCAGAGGTTAGTGAACCTGACCGTGGCGCCGGTCGTGGGTTCGATTGCCACCCAGAATAAATATTTGTGTCATGAGCACAAGTATTTGTTCTGTGTCTGGGTATAAAAATAAAAAAAAAATATTAGTGCACAATTCTACCTAAATTGAGAGAGACGCCTGAACAAGAGCTAGAACTTATATTCATTGTTGTATGGAGATTGTAACATTATATAATAAACAGGAGGTATACTCCCACGTTTCACCAGTTCCGTTTACATCCTATCATGGAATAAGGGAAGAGTATAATCAAACACCGGGCCCATATCCGTACTCCGTGTAATAATTAGAAAGTTTAACTAGAATTTCTATGATAACAAAAATCCAATAATACTCGACCTGGGACCTTTGGAGTAGCAGTTCCTCGTACAACCGCCGCGACCAATGAATTACTTAACGTATCATTATACCTTATTTCACTCTTAAATTAGAGTCTAGTAACAGGCAAGATAGTCATAATCATAGTCTGCCGCGTTGCAAAAGGAAATCGGAAGGTGTGTGAATTTTGTGTCATAAAGTTTTCATTTAAGGTTTTATCTTAAAAATAAATTATGAGAGGTGCACACACCCTATGGCTTTAAGACCTAGGGCTTAAATCGTGGTGGATTTAAGCACTGAAACCTACGACGGGAACTGATATAATGCTATTCCCCGAAAATCGCTTTATGTCGTAACATAGACCATTGCACTAAAAACAGCGAGCGAGCCATTTTGTAACCTGTTATACAATATTAAATCCATACAGCGCGGATAATTTTATTGCATTATCGAAAATTACGGGGAACGAATTAATTAAAAACATACGTGTGTTTTTCGCCGGTCATAACAGGAACAGAAAAACAATGTATTTATTTGAGAGAACATTAGTCACGGATCATATTTTTTTCATTTAATGTATATATAAGTTCTCAGCTACAGTTACGTCAAGTGTAGCTAACGATTGTTTAGTTACTATAAAAGTTACTATAAATGTAAGCGGAATATTTTTACGATTGGGTACATTATTAAATAAGTTACATTCTATTCAGTTCATCATCATCATCAGACATCTACTGAAGTCTCTACTTATATAGACGAGTTTGCTGAACACTGCTGGATTCCTCCCAGCTTCAGATATAGTATATGCAGAGGTGCGTTAAATGTGTCAATATTTTCGATATATTACGCTTGAATTACAAGAGTAAGTAATTAAATGCGTCCTTGGTCGTGTTGGTTGGGAATGCGACAGTTCATCAAGAGGTTATGCGTTCAAATCCCGTGTCGAGTGCTATTAGACTTTTCTAAATTAGGTATTCTAGGAATGGCTCGGATGCTGATACGTGTTCGCTATATGGCAATAGGCTCACCACCTATTTCACAGTGAGACGTGAAAAGGGAGTGATGAAACGTGGGAGCGTAATACACTCTCCTGTCTGTCTCTTCGGGGATTACAAGCGTGACGTTTACGTTTTACAACAGCTAGTTCACATGCATAAAACATTTGTCCTGGAACTCAGAAATTTTTACGTTTAAATGAATAGTTAATTTTGTATTCTCTGCCAATGATCGAGATAAAATCCATTGTTCTCGTAACAACATGAAATGCGATCACCAGAATTAAATATTTTCCATAAAACAAGAGATAAAACACGACAATTCGATTCCAGTGGCCACCGGTGACGTGTTTCGAGGTTTGGTCATGCTGATCGGTTTCCTGATAACGCCTCTCGCTTTTTATGCTCCTCTGCGCACTGTGTTCTCTAAACCCGTTTGTGTGATACGGTCGGATTAAAAAAAATTAGCTAGGTAATGGTTTTTGTTTAACGAGTTCTGTAGTAATAAAACAACAGTGGGTCGCCGGTACTATACACGACTTTGTCCTTTTTTCACTAACGGTACATTTTTTTTATAAAGGCTATTTAATTTTTTTTAATATTTAGACAGGGTCAGGGTCTAACTGGTGTAAAGTAAATTACTTTCCCCGAATAAAATCCGTAAGTCTGAGTATAAATTGTAACTAGATTAAAGTACAACGCGATAATTATATAGGAACGCGAATTATCATTGCAGCGTTTCTGCTTAACTGCACTTGTCTAAGAACTGTTGAGATGAAAGCGGATTTTCATTTTATAACTTAAAATGTTGTTTCTAGGCGCAATCGCGTTTGAAGACGTTTTAATTACAGTAGGTTTCATTTACTTCTTAATAACAAGATGTACTGCATTACAATCGAAGACTAGAATAGCTACATGACGAGGCAAGAAACGATGGATAAAAACGACCCGTTTAATATATTTCAGAAATCGTGCTTTTTTTCGTTTTACAGAGAGTTTCAGTTGCGCTTGGAGGTGCACTACAGAAGGTCAGAGGTCAACGCTCTGACCGCTTCGCGGTGGATGAGTCGATGTTACAGAGATTAACATGACTTTTTATATTGTTTATACGATGTACTTGACTATGACCATATATTTGTTAAGATAGCGTCACATCACGCCTGTACGTCGCTATAGAGGTAGACAGAGGAGCGTAGTACATTCTCACGATTCACTAGTTATATTATTCGTCTTTCCGGGAATGGGGTATGAGCCTATTACTATGCACCGGTACAAATTCGATCTCCGAGCCGCTGATAGAAATTTTGACTGGAAAATCTAATTTCAAAAAATCAAATGAGACAACGATTTGAACCGAGACCCTCTAAAATGGCAGTCGCGATGGCAACCGCTCATATAACGCTGCACCTTTCATGACTTTCATTAAGGTTTGGCTGGGAGTTTATCCACGCCAGAAACTATACATATACTTTGCATTTTTAAATTTTCACTTGATTTGATATAATATAGATGGTCCCGCAAAGCCTTGTTAAATACAAATATCATGATTTACTCTCTTTTTTAATTCATCCTATACGCAGTCTTAATTTCCAACGAAACACAAGACATAAAAACTTCTCGTAAAAAGGAAAATTATGTATTTCAGTTAACATGAAGTGTTCTCTTTCAAAACTACAGCAAATACCCACCTTTGATAGATAATAGTCAATCACCTAGTTAAATTTAAACCACTGCTTAAACATATTTAAAATGTACATAATTTGTCGCTTAAACAAATCATTACATTCTGTTTACCTCGAAACACGGGGCGTGATATTATCTACACGATCCATGGTTCTAAAAACAGCTTCAAACTAAGAACATGTAACGTTCCAGATATAATTGCACGATAAACATGGCCGGTTTATTTTCTCACCGAAAGTTTACACTACACGTGCATTCGATTTCAAAATCACCTTGAATCCGGTACGGCACTGGTGCGATCGATTCACGGCGATACTTGGGAATTGATCTCAGTTTTCGGTTATTCATTGTTGTTCTTATATTATAATATCATCATGCCATATAATCCAGTTCCAAGCGGGAGATTATGAGAATAACACCTCAGAGAGGCTTATGTCCAACATTGGAGTACAACAGGTTGATGATGAGGATGATTCTGATAATATAATCATGCCAGCAATAGGCAGATTAGAGCAAGTGCCACATATCTTCGTATAGACCTGTCGAGCTTCTTCCACTTTCTTTATTATATGATTATTAAGTAATAGAATTTAAAGTGGTATACATTATTGCATGCAATGTAATTTATTTGCATACAGTGTAATTAATTTCACTTTTTTTCTTGTAACTTTTTTAGTTTTAGTCTAATGCAAATTACTCCCATTTAATCAAAAATCTGTTCATATCTTATGATAAAATGGAGGTTTTGAATTTAATATTATACAGCAGGTTGATACTACTTTTAATCAGACTGAATTTGTAAGGATTTGCATGAACATTATTTAAGATGAAAAGGGATTAATCATACAAATGGCACATTTTTTTGTATTATCATAAACTTTTGTTCGTATTAGGAGCGTTTATATTTGCCTGTGATAAACCAAGCTACACACCGTACTCCAAACGGGCAAATCTAAACGACTTGGCGGCCGGCGAGTTCTTTGCTGTCTGCTACCCGTGTGCTCGGCGTGGCGATTGTGGGCCAAAACTTCTCAGGGTGAGCCATATCTTTGGGCTCTTTGCCTTCCTTGTCAAAAGTAATATTTAAAAACTTTATGCAAATAAATTTACAGCTTTTTTCTGTTTCCTTAAAAGAATATCGTTTTTCATTCTTTACTTATCGTGGCACTGTGTTATTTGATATTAGAATTATATTTAAGTCAAGTAGTATTTCTCTGAAGGACCAGGACATAATAAAAACTGTTAATACTGAATAAATTGTACAGCGAAATATAAGCCACGAAACCAGTCTCAATTCAACTATCGCTCAATCTGATTCACTGGCTACATAGACACAGACAGACATCTACATATAGATAATGTTGAACATTAAACACCCATATATTTATTATAACCATAAATCAGTTTACATGCTCTGAGGTGCATCACCGAACCACAGGCAAAGTGCACTGCACTTGAACAGCAACCGTTCCAATCAAAAAGCACTCTGTAGCACTTGATATACTGTCGAAATAACTATGAGTTCTGTTTAGCGATTGTAACGTTTCGGAAATACGAAGGATTTCAGGGGCCATGTTCTGGAATGTACTCTAACCCGTCGACATAAATCACATTTTTAGACGTTGACGGGGCACAAGCCACGAATTAATGACATGTTTCAAAGCAATCAATTTTGAGCTCTGCCTCCTATTCGTTAGGTTTTAGTTTCATTTGTGTATGAAGGTGTTGTTACGTCATTTCGAAGATGCGGTATCGGGAAATTGACCTCAGCTGTGGTGTTCCCGTAAATATTTGCGTCGGACGCTTCGCGCGAACCGCTAAAAGATTAGAGTGTGAGTGTCTGAATTTTAAAGACGTACTTATTTCGACGCCAGGAAGCCTGGATTAGCGGAAATTAAAATAATGAACGTTAAGCCTTTAACTGAAAGTGATGGATGCCTTGGGATAATACAAAATGAAGGTTAAAATGTTTCACGGTATAGTTTGTATTGTAGTAGTGGACGAAACATTCAAAGTTTAATGATGATTAATGATCTTGGCTGCGGACTTTTTTGTTATGGAAACGGATCTTTCCATAGGTTTAATGGGGCTCAAAGTGTACTTCTCGATTGCTCTTTATAAAACATCCGGGACTGGTTATGGAATGAACAACACAAATCATTTATCATAATATTCATTGGTAATATGATATTATCCTTCCAATGTCAATAGTAAAATGCTAAAAATACTGTTACGATCTCAGAAGGAAGTTGAAGGTATGTTGCCAAAGAGGGGTACTTAAGGGGATTACAGTTGTCTAGTTAAACATCGAAATTTTGATTCTAATCTGCAATTCATGAAGAATACCAGTCTAGCTCCTCAGCTAATTTATATAAATCGCTGTTTGGTTGGCGTGATGAGCCTCAGACCAAACAACGTTTGTAATTTGTTTGGACATCCCGTAAATATAGGATGTATCCTTCATTACGTTACAAGGCACTTTAATTTAATTAATAATATACAGTTGTTACAATTGTAACTTATTGGTATAGTCTTCTAGAACATACTAGAAATCCGTGACGTCTTTTATATCTTTGGAATTTTCGATGATATTTTACATGGTCCAAGAGGAGAAAGAGTTTAATGAGAAAGAAAATGTATTATATAATGATTATCATTTATCAAATTAAAACAGGAGGGACTTTGTTTTTGTTAAAAATATAGAAGTGAACTTATTAACTTCGGGGTTATATAAAAATGCTTATTTAGCTCAAATCATAATTTTACGAGTTTAAAACCCACTGACAACAATATCGTTTGGCAGAGGATTGAAGTCGTAAAATGTATTTCCGTGCATGTTAATCAATAAAACGGCTTATAATCTTAAGGACGTCCAAGGAAAGGTCGATAACCATCGGGCACAATTTTTAAATTTTCATATGCTTTTACAAACAATCCTTACATTTTGTTTCGTGCACGTAGTATATGATATGGTAACCATGTCATTAAATGCTTTTTTATATTTTTGTCTGTTTATGACTAAAATAAGACAGAAAAACTAATACGATTAGGAC
>DWEI01004467.1:0-11648 GCA_018245875.1 Mysoria ambigua
TTACGAAATTTTTATTTGTATACTATTCTATTTACCATTAATTATTATTTCAAGATTTATCGTAATGCGCCTGTAACAATTTCTTTAACAAATATTTAAGAATGATAATATATATTACACTCACCTATTGTGCCAGCAATAAGAGTAATAATATAATTTATAATCTTAATATGATCTTAACGAGACAGTTTATTTGAAAATAAGGCAAATGGCATGTATGACAAAGTTATATAGATACGTTCTATAAGCTTCGAAAATAATTATATATTTATGAGACACTTATATAATAAAAATAATTTTCATCTCGATATACCGACAAAGCTTTTGCACAATTTTATTGTTATAAATTTTTGCGAACTCTACAATCTGAAATAGTAGAAAATTTATATTATTACTATTTATAGTATCTACGTATATACATATTAATAATTTTATGAAATTACTTATTATCCGATATAGGTACTATATTGGTGTATATGTTTGGACAAACATCCATTTTTTTTATTCAACATATCAAATATCATATGATATATTTCATAAAATATTTTATAAACCGATTTAATATGTAATATATCGCACGAACGGCGTGTGCGGACGCTACCGGCCCGTACAGATTCTTTCTCTAACCTACTTACATAGAGAAGTTGATTTCACTCCGCCGCGCTAACAGCCGCCACACCGCGTGCGCTGTTCACTTGAGCCACTATTAAAATATACGTTGTCACGCCCATTTCACATAGGGGTAGGTAGACGTGAGCGACTTCCACCTGCTACAGTCCTGGCTAACTACTTTCGTTGCTTTCACATTCTATACTGAACACTAAAACACATTAAATATTATTTATTGATTATACTTGCTTTAAATGGTGCAATGGTCAATAGAAATTTCTGCCGTTTTTATTCATCATAATAACTTTTTTATTATTCATTATGATTGTTAGGAATTTGAAAATCAAATGGTGGTTTTTAATTAATGTAATAAATATTCTTTCTGTTTCATTGGAGAAAAAAATAAATTATTTTAAACATTCTATTTTATATTAGATATTCATACATTTTCCGAATTATTCTATTAATTTATGAGTTTAACAGTTGCCATTGAGAGACATTATGCATTCGAAATAGAAATTTAATTTATTTGCGAAACCAATTAATCCTTAAATATAGCATACACTAAAGTTTTCTTGTTATAGAAAATAATACACGAAATTCCAATATACAGTAATCGCTGTCGATGCATATAATACTTTGTATGAATTTTTCCATCCCGATTCTCAAACATTAATAGACAAAAAAAATATAACATATATCATTTGTTCTACTAATAATAAAATCTTTTTTCCGATAGTAACTCAGTCTGAAAATGGGCCTATATATTGTGTTCCATCGCTTATTCCATAACGAGACGAAAACGTAACTGGCGGAACGTGGTAATGTACATTCCACTGCCTACTTCTACGAGTGATACAGGCGTGATGTTACGTTTGCGGATAGTCAAATCATATAGGTATTATCTGCTATAGCTTCATGATTCGCGAACCGATACTTTAACAGCTGCCCGCGGCCTCGTTTTGCTGACAATTAATCTACGTCTATTCCGCTAAAGCGCTCAGAGCGGTATTCTAGATACATATAAACCGGCGTTTATACTATAACTCAATACATTTAAGATGCAATACCGGGCATAAAGTTAACTGTATGCCGATGTTATTCGGCACTGCTGTACATACCTGCCAAAGTGTGGATACGCATATATTTTTTCAAGTTACCCTTATCACCGCGCCCCGTGGTGAAACTTATTTTTCTCACCTGTGACTTCAAAACACTATGTCTGTTAGATTGAATACAGCAAGATTTATCGTTCTCCATATTTAGTACCATTAGAGGATAGTACATTTTAAAGTTCAACTACAAAACTCATGTTAAGACATTTTATAGACCACAAAAAGTCACCAATAGATAGACCACCTCAACGTTAAAACTAGCCATTTCCAATGATGAAAACACCGCCAATATCAGCCAGAGCGCGTGTGAAAAGAAAAAGAAAAACTGTGTATATCTTTTGCCGGGTAATTTAACGTTGCGAGCTGTCCAATACCACCGAGCACGGCGCGCTCGCGATCCAACGTGCCAGTTACTGTGACGTGTTAATCACAGCGGTGACACGGCGCGGCAGGCGTCGTTCTCACTGCATCGAGCGCGATACGAGTCGCGTCTGTGGCTTTGCTAAAATTTTTTATAACACAATATGATATTTCCACACACTCTAACGATCAGTCGGATATCGTGTTTTTAATTTGTTCTGACTCGCATATTTAAGTAATTCAAATACTATACTCAATAAATTCAGTAGTAATTGATGCTGGAAGTGAACCCAAGACTTTCTAGTCTTCATTCGCGCTACCGACGACTCATGTAACAAGTTGGTTATGTAGTTTTTTAGGATATCAAAAACATATATATACGCCGAAACACAGAAATGCAAATTTAAGTTCTAGGTTACACACATAATATTAGAGACGTTTGTTCATGCCCGTAATTGATTTATATGCAAATCAGTAAATGTCATGACTCATTGTACGATTATATACAGATAGCATCAAATGGTTTCTGCGACCTAAATCCCCCGACTGGTGACCCAAACACTGAATGAAAGGTCAGAGTATGATGTTACTAGGGTTGCCACTAACACCCTAATGTGTTATATGTACCTCTAAATATTTTTAGAGTAAGTATCCATTTAAAATTACGTGACAATGAAAAGGAAAGGTATATAACATTTCTGGAGGGTTAGTTTTTATAATCATCCAAAAAAGTTTAAAATTTGGCCCGACATTTAATAAATGATTCATGTTGTGGCATGTTGACACATCTTTAAAAACACAACCGTCTGATTCCAATAAAAACAAGGCTTGTGATATAGTGACCGCAACGCTGTTAAGGCATGTTTCAACATACAGACATATACATATAGATATTTTTAAACGAAATTAGTATCTACTTTACATCATAGATCACAAAGATCAGGCCTGAGTAGGAACTGAGCCCACTAAATACGCCTTAGCAATCAGGTTGGCTTATAGACAGTCGACAACAGCATATACGATGTAAATGGAGCAACTTAGAATAACCAAGAACAAATCTGTGTTTTATTTAACACCGTTCAATATGGAATATTTCTTGTTTATTTAATCGATCGATTTTATTACAATTTTGTATTAACCACACCCCTGTGCGTGCGAGATTAAGTAAAAGTTCGCGCACTGCATCGCACGCCCTGCCCTTCAGCTGTGAACTTGACCGCCGCGTCGGCGCGAAGATAACACGCTACCTTTTAGTATCTCAACATACTATAAGTAACAAACTGAATTTATTTATTATCACCAACTCTTTGAATGCCTCGTCGGTCGTGTTGGTTGCAAGTGCGACTGCCGATCGGAAGGTCCCGGGTTCGATTTCCGGGTCGAACACTACAAAATTTTCTAATAGAGTTTTTCTAGTAGTGGCTCGGAGTCTGGATATGTGTCCGATGTATGGCAATAGGCTCGCCACCTTTTCCATAGTGGGACGTAAACGTAACTGGTGACACATGGGAGTTTTCTACATTCCTCTGCCTACCTCTACGAGGTTTACAGGCGTGAAGTTACGTTTTGTATTACCAATTCTTTGAATGTTTCAATACTGAACTACAGCGATTCAGAGATCTCTTTCTGTTGCACCGGATAATGATAGACGTTCATTAATAATGCTTCCTTGGAACGGTTGTACTTACATTTGCATTAAAGAAATAGGAAATGTTACGACTTGCAGGACCAAATACAGTTTGTCCCTAACTGTATGTTCTAAATAGTATCAAAACAAGTTACGATATGAGACATTCCGACTAAAGTTACGTAGCAACACGTAAACCGAGGGCACAGCTAGTAATATATAAATCTAAAACCATAAATTTGCAAAAAAAATGAATTATTGCGGAAACCAATATACAGTAAATATGTACTCGTAATTGTGAAGCTGGAAACTTACGAAAATGCGTACATTGGATAACTGAAATTAGTGAGTATTATCTTAAAAAAAATTGCTGCTGAACACAAGTATCTAACCGCGGGTATATTTATTTTATAAGTTATTTGCTTCAACCACGGGCAGCGACGTAGGCGGGGCGAGTCGCCGGAGTGTGCGACCCGATCACACGTCTAGCGTGAGGATGATGGGCTTAATGATGATGGGCAAAAGCACCTTAGGGCAGGTATATGTCCAACAGTGGACTCGACTTACACAGGCTGAAGATGACGATGGTGTTGAAGTTATATTGACTGTTGTTGGAACCGCCACGAATGAGCTAGCAACTATAGATTTAGTGAACAAATGTAACATCACGCTTGTAATCCCCGCAGAAGTAGGCAGAGCAGTGTATTTCATTCCCAATTTTATGTTTATATTCCGCTATCGACTCAGAGCCACTACGTGAAAATCTAAATTAGAAAAATCCAACATTGCCCGACCCGGCATTTGAATCCAGGACCTCTCGTTTAGCAGTTGCGCTTACTACCAACACGATTAACGAGGCAGTTATTTAGTAAAAAAACAGTGTTCTTCATAGTATAAATCTCATGATGCAGACCTCATCAAAGATGCTAAAAGTTTTTATATCGGCAAGATAATATTAATTACCTTTTTTTTACTTTTTATCATCTACACATTGAAACATTGATTAAAAGATGCAATTTTATAGAAATATAATATTTATGTTCAAAATTCATTGCATGCCGCTTGATTTCAAAATGATTCGTAATCGTGGGTCCTTCCTACAGGCATATTGTACGGCGCGCATTCGTTATCATTATCACTATACCCGAAACTTTTCCAAGTCCTCCAAAACTAACAGGTGGTCACACAGAACGCTAACCCATAACCTTGACCATGGCGACCTTACGGAACTTCCGTTTGCGAAGTGCGCGAGCGAGACACCGCCGCTGCCGGCGTGCGCGAGCGAGACGCACGATGGAAAGTGTGCCGTGGCACAGATAAGCGTGCCACATCCGTAAAGATGGCCGCCGCATGGGAATTATAGTAACATGTTCCTTTCCAAATGACGTTGTTTAAACTATGTTGCGGCCTAAAGGGTAAAAGGTTTGAACGGATGCTTATAGAGGTTCTTAGTTAACATAAATCTCTATAACATATTGAATTCTCTGCTCTGTCGCATTTGCACTATAACCGCATGCACTGTATATGTGTAAAGTTTAGTAGGGGAGTGTTAAAGCAATATTATATTGCACTCCAAATAGCTTGCGAACTCGGCATGAAAATAACTGCTATGATAAATAGCCGTGTTCAGCTTATGCATTCATGTTATATGTATGTCAAGTTGTGTAGTATTATTATAATGAAGTCAACTTACATGTATTAAGAGATCGTCAGCCTAAATCTGTCGTTCTAAATCCTCCTATGTATTACTGAGGTCGAGAAATTTTTAATAAACGCATTCTTTGAACATTATAGTTTTTTTTTTGTTATTGTCCTTGCTACTTCTATACGAAGGGTACTATGTTTTTTATTACGTAAATAATCATTATTGGTGACCACAGATGTTATACTATATAATACATATTTTATAATACATATTTTTCTCAGTATGTGTCCAATTAATGCTTTATAAGAGAGAATGACTAATCCTATTCAAGTAAAAAATTCGCAAGTATAACGTTATTCGAATGTACCACGATTACAAAGTACAAGGCTTTATATCAATTTAATTTCTAGTAATGGATTGAGTATGAAATTGAGCTCGGTGTATGGCAATAAGCTCACCTCCTATTCCATAGTGGGACGTACATATGTAATATAATGTATCGTGGGAACGTACCACACTCATGTGCCTACCGTTTCGAGGATTACAGACGTGATATTACGCTATTTATAATATATTATTTATTTATTTATTTATTTATATCTTTTCCACTAAAAACCCTCAGAGATCACTTGTGTTCGTCAATGGAGGAATGTCAAAAGGACCCAATATAACATTTTTCCCCTAGATTTGCATTGTGAAAATGTTTATCATGTCACTCAAAGGATGTTGTTATAACCGTACGATGAAGAACAGTTCGGCCTTCGACACACGCCATTCTTTTTTATTTAATCTATAACATGGAATCATTATTTTTACGTAATGGCAAAATATACTGCAATACAATACAATATTCTTTATTGCACACTAAACAGTAGAAAATAAGGAAAAAATTACAAAAATAAAATGTAAGGCGGCGTTTTCGCTCTGGTAGCGATTTTGTCCAAGCAACCTATGTGCTTAGTAGGAAAACAATTAAGGGACAAATGTAAGGTGATATAAAACATTGATAACAACAGCCGATATAGACGGAGATAGAAGGAAACGGAAGTTAAGAAGAAAAAGATGTAAGAAATAAAATTTAAGAACACTATCATACCTTACTTTCAATATAATAGACACATTTGATTTGATCGAGGTCTTAGAAAAATTGAGTCAAATATAGAATTGACAAATTTTTATTGATGCAAGGGCGAAGAGAATATAAAGATTGTGGTAGCAAACATAACATAATTTAAATCAATATTATTCATCATTTATCTTGAAGTCGATACAACATATTATGTGTCCCTCAATAAAAACGCCATAACTTTTAAACTTAAGCACTCTTCTATGCATGTACATATTACTTTTACCAGTCGTGTGAAGGTTCTCAGAAATCAAAAATTAATTGCTGAGCGTACACAAATTCTAACAAAACGTATAGCGAAACCACAAAGGCAAACCATGTGGTGTTAAGTGTGTCACGTCGTTGTGCGAGAGCGAATACATTTACAGTTATTCCTGCTACGATAACTTTTACTTTCCTAACCCCCCTCGGAAGGGGGGAGACCGCACATGCGGGAGCCGCCCGCCGCGGACGCTGTTATGCTTCACGTTTGAATTCCAATTCGAAATCGTGTGTGTGAATATGAAGAAAGTATACCGCAAATGAAGTGAAGTTGAGAAGAATGGCCAATGAGCGAGTGCTAAGTGGTCATACTACACGTCGATTAACTATTATACATCTCAAACGTATAATAACAAAGGCTGAGAAATAACAGTAATAAAACTACTCACATCTGTGGCTAAATAACTTGTTAATCATTGACGCCAGAAATCCAGTATAGCTGACTTAAAGTAATAACTGTTTAATCTAAAAGAAAATCCTTATATAGACTATTTTCCAGGCGGATGTCGTTCGTATTCGAATACATGCTTGCAACTGACTGATCGCAGTCGACATCTAGCCTATCGCTTAAAAAAATGTTAAATAACAAATATACACTGTAAATTGACTTGATAAAAAGGACAACTATCTTAGAATCTCATGAAGGTAGAATTAATATTGAATTCATTTTATATATTGTTCATATGATATATTAATAAAATTTTATTTTTAATTAAATAGCTAAATGAGATGGCGTATACCGTTGGCGCCACTCATTTAGCTACACCACTAATCTTTTATTTAACAATAAATATATCTCATGAAGGTTTGTAGCTAAAAATCTGTAAATTACTCTGTTGACGGTATTGATTCACCAGTATAAGAAAACATACGAGATACCTCGTGACAAGGAAATAATTTAAAAGTAACATCACGTCTGTAATTCCCGAACAGGTATGCAGAGGATTGTACTACACTCTCAATTACAATTTACGTTTACGTCCAAATACGGAACTCGAGATGAGGTTAGGAAATAATCATTATGCTTAAATGAGATCGATCCGACGTCCGATTTCTTTATACATACATATCTACATACTAATTAGAACCAATTATAGTTTTAGTTGCGTTAGGATTAACACTTTTAATGTCAAACATTATATAAATGGTATATCACATATTGTACAGTTTTGTAGGAATAGCAATGTAGGAACGGAATTGTAGTTGGCACGAGTTTAGTGTTAATGGCAACAACTCTGGATGTAAGTATTTGAAGTTAGTTACGCTCAAGGAATAAGATGGTCGACACAAGTATACATAATAGTCTTAATCTACAACCTATAAATAGCGATACAACTTGAATTGGTGGCAATAACTTCAAAGTTCCGGTAAGATATGTAACAGTAAAGGACTGTAAAGAAAAATTTCCTTAAAGCAAGTGCTTGCCATAACTACATTAATATAATCTATTTATATTTTAACAAAGTGATTATTAATAAACACATTAATGATTCATACGGTATATCTAATAAATGTTTTATGAAATTTAATGCATAATTAAACGCCGCCATGACTACAATTAACAGTACACGAAATAAATTTTCATTTTAATTAGGTTCCGTATTTTATTAGAGACTATAATTGATGAGTAAATATTATTAATAGCGCGCGTATGACATTTTACTTGAGTAATGTAAAATTTTAATCTTTGAGTATAAAATACACATAAAATTAAAATATTACTACCATTTCCTTGAGTGTCCCTTATTGAATAAAGTCGCAATGGTTCTCTTAAATATTTTTGTAAATTCTAAAAGTAATGAAGATAGTTTGTACATTCAAAAAAGGACTTAATCGCTTAACTTATAGATGTGGCGATTATTGCATTGAAGCTTCGGTATTCGGCATACTCCGCGAATTTTTAACAACTCGGCAATCGGCCGAATACTTCGGTTCGAAAGCCGAGTGTGTAGTACTGAGTACGTGTTGAACAAGATAATATTTTATAAACGAATGGAGCGATTAGCATACCTGCTTTCTTTGTGTCATCACTGATTAGGATTTGTACAAAAAGGTCCAATCTCAAATAAAACTGCTGTTGTATTTGACGGCGCGACAATTCGCTACTTTATAAGACTAAGAATACCTCTTCTCTGAGTCTAAGTCTATGATCGTCGACCATTATTTAGAGTGCCGTGATCCCTGCCTTCAATGATAAATATCTAGGGCACGGTTGTCGTTGAAAGCATTTCAACGACAACCATCATATATCACTATCGTTTTGTATTTGGAATACAAAAACTAAACATAACCTGGTAGCAGAACCTTTAAGCTCGATACTTGAATTTATAAACAAAGTAGATTCTGATGACAGCATCAAAAGTACAAAATAACAAAAGGATAAGATCACAAGTGATTTGTACTATTAAGAAACGTTGGTCGTGATTGATTACTTAATATATAACAGCTAGCAAAAACATGAATAATCTTCTTCTTCGTCGTCGAGTCGATGGCTGATCGCGAGTGGTCAGTCATCGTGGTGAAAGGATTATTCGGAATGTCCAGGGTGCGCCGGGCGGTGTGTGTTCGTACATGATCAGACATATTCGCCGATCGCGGAGGCTCCTTTCATGCACGCCAAACAATTGATACAAATAATGAAAAATAAGATACATTCGTATACACGTATATAAGATATATACGCTGTGATATAACATTAATTACAATACTCACACATAAGTCATCATTCTCGTTAATGTACGGGTATGTTATTATTACAAGCGAAATGGCCAATGCAGTGGGTCATGGAACGTCATGTTCATCATTAATAAGCCGCTGTCGGCTGAGCGCCGCATTAGGGACGAGAAGACGGCTTGGCGGATGTAATGTAGAGTACAGTACACAATGCTAGTCATCGAAAGCTCTAGAACTGTAACTACGTTACCTCTAGCTATTATGAATTTTATGAATTATGAATGTTATGAATAAAAGTTAAAAACTAGTTTGTTATTATTATTACTGTATGGTAAACGATTAGAATTATAAAACTCAACAGCTATTGCGACCCATAGAGTGGCTAGTCTTGATAGTTGTAAATGGTCTCCGAAACCAATTACGTGGATGTCAGATAAATATTTACAAAGAAGGAATCCGTGAACCAGATCGGTTATATCGTTGTGGCTGAATATAAATTGTTTATGTAAGTGTCTATTTAGAAATAGTAACAATTCGCTAAAATATAAATTCTATCTGATTTGCAAACAGAAGTATCTATATGTAATACAGAGACCTTTTGTTTTATCAATAAATTTAAACATGAGATATAAAGCGAGCTCTTTTCATGTATGGAATAATTTAATTCCAAATCAAAACAATGTGTTCAGCTAGACTCCACGTAATCACGCGGCGCGCCGCCGTCACACTGCCTACGCCGCGATGCGGAGAGAAATGGCGCGACCTTGTTTCTTGACCCACTGCCGACGTCGCCGGCGAGCACCGACGCGCAAGCCTGTTCCACCGGCGTTCGGGGTTTGGCTCTCCTCGATATTAGGGGATAAGTGCTTATTTAATATATCAATTTATATTATGTCAATTTTATTTTTATTGTGTCCCGATAGAGTACACCGAATGATAATTATCTCTGTCCTTCTATACATGTCATATAACCAAATTTTCCGCTATCTTCGTACATTTGGGTCATTTTCGGCGACATCTGAATCCCCTATTAGCCAGTATTTGACTTATTTGATCAAGGTATGCAAGCGTTGGTCTACATCAGCATCTGCATCCATAACTGGAGACTTCGTAATAAATTAAATCGTAGTAAATTGTACTCAATAGATGTACTTTAACCGATGTCTGTATCTATAGTTAATTAAGAATTTATTGTAATGTTGTATCAGTTTAAAAAATCTAGTATCACGCCTGTAATCTTCGCAGAGGTTGGCAGAAGATTATAATATATTCTGCGTTTCACTTGTTAAGTTTAGTTTACGTCTTACACTGAGAACAAATCCAGATACCGAGACAACTAAAATTTTCAATTAGAAATTCTAAGTAACAAAAAATAAATAGTACCCAAACCAAGATATGAATTCTGTTTCTATAAAACACGTTCTTCTGTCGTTAACTTAATTTATTAAATCTGGTTACTGTTACCGTAGACCTGTCTTTCATTGCGGAAGATTCGTCTCTACTCCTGACGATCGAGTTAGAAATTGCCATTTACAATAGCCCACATCGCTTTCAATTTACTCGTCATTTTTATTAAGTAAACATTTTAGTTAAATATTTATAATTACAATCAATACTTAATATAGTATAATGTAATTTGTGCTTTATTATTTAGTAATTACATCCCTGTCAAGGCACACTGTAAGGCTACAATCGTATTATATTATTGTATATAATAATAAAAATATTGTACATATTGCTTCACTACTTAGAAATATGCGAATGAATGTTCTCTTAATCTAAATCACACAATAGTTATTAATATGAAGTCTGAAACAAAGCGTTGTTATGATCGCACAACATCAAGATCTTAGCATTATTTATTTACAAACATGTATCTAGGTAGGTACGGCAACCCAACAGCCCGGTTGCACAACAGTTAGTTGAGTCCTACCCACAGCCCACACGTAACCCCACTGCGTATGCAAATGAACGAATTTTACACTAATCTGTGGGTGCTTAATTAACTCGTGACCTGGAAATTAGCGGTCACAGCGCAGCGCCGCGACACTCACGGAGGGCTGACGAGGTGTTGGAGCGCTAGTCGCTGGTCGAGCCGCGCCGCCGGGATCTGATGGAGCAGAGCACGGGATCCGATGAAGCGGGTGGCTGCGTTTCTCGATCTAAAATAGTTAACCTAGCGTATTGCTATACTCATTTATTCATTAGGAGAATGATTGTTTTTATAGTTAT
>DWEI01004468.1:0-11647 GCA_018245875.1 Mysoria ambigua
ACGTAACCGGTGAAACGTGAGAGTGTTCTGCATTCCTCTGCCTACCTCTTCGGGGATTACAGGCGTGAAGTTACGTTACGTTTCAATTGTTCAACACAAACATATTTTCCTAATAGATATCGGACATACAACGCTCCAGCGGTTGTAAACACTAGCAACTAAACACACAGTCACCGAGTAACCGATTTAGCTGTAACGAAACCGCTCACCCTTATAATATGTACTTTACCCTTATAATATTCAGTATCACTTAACGTTATATCCGGTAAGCAAGTAAGGTGCTCTCTGCGCAACGCTGCCACAGTTTCAATAGCTTGGTAAGTCGTAACTCAATTTAGTGCCGATGTGATTCGCTTTGCATCAAATGTTCACTAAGTGCAGAATCGATTTCGATTTATGATAATATTATTAAGTGTTGTATCAAATAGTAGGTAGTTTTAAGGATTTAAAAATGAGTTTTACTTTGTAATTGCTTAAATGAAACATAAAATAATCACTTAACATAAATAACATCATGCATGTGTCTTCCCGAGGGGATAAGCAGTTTGTAATCTCACGTTTCACCAGTTATGTCGTACGTCCCATGGAGTAGGGAGGGGCACTTTGCCAATGTGAAATAATGATATAAAAATGTAGACATTCTTCCTAGGAGACGTTTACCCTGTCAGCGAGCCGTCGCGGCAAATGACACTATTAAGATTAGCCGCCATTTACGTCAGTGTTCACGACAAGCCAACGATTCCTGACGACGCTGAAACCCTCGTTTATTTGAACAAATATCACCTATAACCATTATGTATTGCTCTTTGTAATCGCACCGCGGCTTGTTATCGGTCATTGTACATATACATATGTGTGTAAAAAAATGTTTATCTGTACATGTTTTTTACAAATAAACCGAAATATCTTCTCTGAGACCGTTTATTGATACTGATTTTTGGACTAAGAGTACTAAGAGTAGTTTTGGACTAAGAGACTAATAATCATATAGGGAGATCTATATCGAGCACGAGTTAAACAGGGTTCAGGAAGACGATACACAGGTTTGTTGACAAAAACAATACGGCAATAACAACAGCATGGACATTATGCCCTCGCTGCCCTCTGTCTACCCCGTCACCCGGCCTAATGACATGAAGCATGCTCCCGAGTGTCACCAGTTATGTCTACGTCCCATAATGGTGGATGATAATAGACGGTGCACCTATTGCCGTACGACAATAACGTTATTATTTTTATAATCTCACCCTCATAACTTCATAACAACAGTGTGCGGAATGCCGGCATATGATATTTTTTGACACGTCAAATTCAGTAAAAACGACGGAAAAGGAAAGTTGTTAATCGCATTAACTTACATAAATTACGACACAGTCGCAATAATAATTGTCTATTTGAGACTGGAAACGTAACATCACGCCTGTCATCACCTAAGAGGTAGGTAAAGGAGTTTGGTACACTCCCACGTTTCACCAGTTACGTTTACGTCCCGCTTTGGAATAAGTGGTGAACTTATATTTGAGACAAATATTATCTTTGACATCGTACATCATGAATCCTAATCACAATAACATAACATGACATTGACTGTACGAGCATACGCAAATGAATTAGACGCTTAATGGAAAAATATTAAGTAGACATTATTATGAAAGAATATTTTTTACCTTTGAAATAGTAGTTGAACTTAGTTTCATGGAAAGTCAACAATTATGCGCTTGTAATTATAGCGTTTTGTTATCTGGTTTTAGATTATCAGTATTGAACTTTGAGTTACATTTTGCTTGTGGTGTGCATGAAATGTCCAATGCCTACACCTAGCCACTAAGGCCCACGTGGAGAATGAAGACATAGTCCATATAAAGTAGCGTTATTGTGTTCAAATACACAAAGTGAATTTGAGATGACATCGATAGCATATAACATTTTACGTAACATACCAGTATAAGAATTTATAAACCACGAGAATTCTGTCTATTTTTTCCCCTGGATAGAACTAGAATAAAATATATCACTAGGTATTTAATGAACACAGTAGAATTTTGCACACATTCATTTTTCACGAAAAAATGTATCCACATTTCTAACAAGCCAAATGAGACTTTATGTAAATTCCGCAGCTAATGGACGTAACATACCGCGTTATTCGGATGAAGTGCTTTTAGAGGTTGCGTGTGTAATGAAAACGAGCTCTGAAGGGGATGATATATTTTTCTAACGGCTCAGAGGTTAGACCGAATAAAACAACAAGTTATCTGCAAAGCGAATGTTAGGCTGACCACTGTTTTTGTTAGGCCTACGCACAAAGGGAAGATTTGAACAGTGAATTGGTACAGAAGTTTGTATGAAATAGGTATTGTAATTGTAGGTCTGGAAATTCTTCATTGGAGCATGATGTCCGATACATAACGTCTCAATCAGGTATCATTCCAAGAAACTAATGTAAAAAAATATTCTCAGTATACTAA
Source organism: Mysoria ambigua (assembly GCA_018245875.1). Taxonomy (NCBI): domain Eukaryota; kingdom Metazoa; phylum Arthropoda; class Insecta; order Lepidoptera; family Hesperiidae; genus Mysoria; species Mysoria ambigua. Next base: position 2,469 of record DWEI01004468.1, read on the forward strand.
ATAAAACAAACAAAGATAACACCACGAGCTCAACTGACACGATATGATATAAAACAAGTAAATAAACTCAACCCACAACATGTCATGAATAAAACATTATTTCCTATCACAGGCAACTTTTCACGGAAAACTTATCCGTGTAGAATGGTCGGATATAAATTGTAAACGGAAAACAAGAATACGGATTCATTTATACGTTCGTATGTGAAACGGAACGGAATTCACTGGCAGTCTCTGGAGACGTTCCGTTTTTCATAATCGCCATCTTTATACGAGAAATAGTGAATTAATCATATAGATAAAGAAAAACAACCCGAAGCAGTTTTCGGTGCTAACAATTCTCTATTATGTTCTTAAATGAATATGTAATTTGATAAGAAGTACATAGTAATGTTAGTACAAGGTTTTTGATAATGTTGAGATACAATACATTTATTTTTTTAAATGGACTAATGTACTTATTAATACATTATTCATTATTATAAACGTAACTTCAATTCCCTCTAATTCCCGAAGGTGTAGGCAGAGGAATGCAGAACATTCCTACGATTCACAAGTTACGTTTACGACCCACTATGGAATAGGTGGTGAGCCTATTGCCATGCATCGTGTACATATCCAGACTCCGAACCACTACTAGAAAATCTAAATTAGAAAATTTTGTAGTATTCGACCCAAGAGTCGGACCCAGGATCTCCCGATCGGCGGTCGCACCTGCAACCAACACGAGGCAGTCATTATTATAATATTAATATTACATACATTGATACACAATCACAAAAAACTCAGGTCTACGAGGAAGTAATTCTTGACAACAGTTCCGAAGGAGAATTTTCTAGACATAAGCAACTGTTCGAGGAATACGGTCGGTCGCATGTCCTGACTTAACTACTCAAAATGTCAGTTACGTCTTTGTCACATCGTATATAACTATGTGTCACAATAATTATCTAACAGATAACCTGTATGTCTATGTTCTTTTATTCCAAGGCAATGCTGAATCCGATTGTGTAGGCCTGTGAGGCCTATCGTGGACGCATCTTATCATCCTATTAAATGATATCGCGCCCGTACACCAGCATAACACAGAAAATACAATGACGTCATCAAAATACAAATAACACTCCAAATATGTCAATAACATTACCTAAAGGTTAAATAAATTTATGGCTTCCACGTACGTTATGAAAAGTATTGAATTAATTGACGCTAGTATTGTAATTATTCCAACCTATTCTATTCGAGGTCCTCAACAGACATTCGGTGAAGCGTTGGCTATGTTCAAGTTCGCTTCTCTTCATACAAAAAATCAGGATAAGAAATTATGCCATACATCAAAATGTCAATGAAAAATTTGAAGTTTTCAAATGTATTCTAGTATGTTCCATGTGATACTTTTGTATTGACAATTAATTAATGTATTACGTGTCGAATTAAGATTCAACATGGTCGTTGCTAAGACCACCACTCGTTGGAATGCAGACGTAGTGGAATTATACCATAAATAAGTAGCGACGGCTTAATATAAGCCGCCGCGCGTCCGAGGCTGTACGCCCGCAGACCGCGCCGTGTCAGGGCGGTGCGTCGGTCACTTGGAATACAATGTTATTAACTACATGATAGTATTTATATACAATATCTCATAACTTCGAACCTACATTTACAGCATACTTATCGTGTACTGCGTACATCTTGTGCTATGTCAATCAGTCGCCTCACAATCGTTGAACAAGCGTTCAACTATTTAACGCTAAAATAAATAATCCTTTTAGTTTATAATACATACTATTATTAGCATTGACATTTTAAACGTTGTTTTAAAATGACCTCTTATGAATGTATCATAATATAATAAATTTTGTATTTATTTTATATTATTCGTGTATGAAAAACTCTTTTTGTAAAGTAACATCACGTCTGTACTCCCTGCAAAAGCCAGACAATGTAGTACACTCCCAGGTTTAAAAAGTAACCTTGACGTTCGACTATAGTGGTGAGCCTATTGCCATACACTGGGCAATAGGCTCACCACTTCACATAGGCTCACATATCCATACTCCGAGCTACTGTTGAACAGGCAAAAATGGAAAAATGCAAATAGTGCCTGAGCCGGGATTTGGATTAGATATCATGTACCGCAATGGAATTCGGACAACAAATGTAGTGAAACGGGATAAATTCATTGTACTTTAAGTGTGGCCACCCTGTTAACCGGGAACTTGAATCGTCATCCCCCTCATCACTCAGAGCACCAGGGCTAAAGAAAGCAACATAACTAAGGTAATCTGTACACCTCTGAGAAACTTGACTTCGATCGTCGCTGTTATAATTTAATTACTCGGGACGCCTCGGTGCCCAAAATTATACACAAAGTTGTGAATTATATTAAAATTTACACCTTTTCAGTGCCTATATAATTTTCTTACGCGTAACTGGGCGGATAACTCGTTACTGATGTTCATTAACGTAACTATGTTTAATTATAGCTTGATATATAAATAATAAATGTTATTAAATCGTCACACCCGGTTTTCCAATGGGATAGGATAGTCTATTGTTACGAGTACATTTATAATTATATCTGCCTATAAAGCACTAGTCAAATAAGAGTGGCTTAAAATTCAGCTCGCCACCTTTCAATCCTCATGCGTGTCTTCATAAATCAAAATGACAACTTGCACATTACAACATTACATTGTGTGAAAACTTGCACAAGTTGGAGTACTGAAAAATGTGTTTTAAAGCGTGTAAGTTCGGTAACCCATACTCAGCCAGGGTTACACACTGTGGCCTTAAGATCCTTCTCACTCGGAGAAGAAACTGGTATCCCAGCCGGACATCTGGAGCGTTAACGGCTGATAATTTTGATAACCATCATCAACTTGAACAGGATCATCGTTTTCTGAAAATCAATATTATTTTTTCACAAATATTTCCTTTAAATCACAGCATATAAAAAGCAATCAATGTGTTTACATTCGATTGCAATCAAACTCGAACGCTTAATGAGTACAGTTTTATCGTCAACTGTAACTCAATCAATGCGTCCGATTAATTACATCGGTTAACTGCCGAAGATTAAAAAATTAAAGCCGAGCGACACCGCTAACGAAATCATAAATGCTAAAAGAAAATACTTAATTATGTATTGATCTTATTTTATACAAAAAAATCTGATGTCAATGTACCTTATAGACACAATAGCCTATAGACAATGTAGACTATACACTATAAGACTATAGATACAACATTTGAAGAGTTTCCAATATACTGGCGACATTGAAAAAAGACTCCTTACACGCTTTTCTTGAACAACGTCTTTCATAACCCTCCGGAAATACTCGGAAGGATATTCAAGTTATTTTTCGGTTGCTGACCCCGAATCTGCGTCCGGTGGGTTTAATAAGATGAGTTTAATAATATATAGAGTAGTTGTTATTACGTCATCTAAATGGACCCTGAGACTTATATGTATGGATATGCCAATGACTAGTAACTCGAATATGATAGTAATTATGGTTCTGTGGTTATATTAATCAAATTTAAAAAACTAAAAAACAAGGTAATAGATTAATTTCATCAATATTGAGTTCTTAGATGGTACTCATTAAAAAAAAAATGTAACTTCATGCCTGCAATCTCCTAAGAGGTGCGCGGAGGAATGCAAAACACTGCCATGTTTCAGCAGTTACGTTTACGTCCCATTGTGGAATAAATGGTGAGTCTTTTGACATACACCGGGCATAGGTATATCCAGACTCCGAGCTACTACTATAAAATAGTAAAGCTAATAATAGCGTGTTAAAAAAGATCAGTCCCCTGCTAATTCATAAATGCCCTATTTTGTTGTCTGTCTCTCATGCACATGTTTTATTATTTTTCCGTTTACCTATCCGGTGTGTGACACGGGACGCAAAGTAAATTAATCGGGAAATGTAACATGAATTTTGCTTTTACTATTATTATTATCGTAATGCTTTTAATAACAATATCACCGTGTTTATCTTAAACTATCACCTATTATTAAACGATAAAGTTTTCGGTTCGATTCCGAAATGAGCACAACCACAGCATGAGCATTTCAAAGTTACCGCCTAAATATACATATAAACTTTGAGTACCACAGCAGAAGCTGTGTACAGTTTGAAAGGAGATTGCATGTGAAATGTCCCAAGACATTATTATTATCATTTAAATTCATACATTTTAGTTACCTTCTTCGCCGAGATGACTATCTATATACGGCCAAAAGTTAATTTACGCATCCCAAAGGGACCCGGGTTCACGCCTACAACTAGAGGAAATGAGAACTATATCTAATCAACAACGTTCAGCCCTGAAAATTGGTCACTTCCCACCTATCAAAGCTATTAAAGCTTCCTGTATTAAACTTGACACATCATTAGTGGTATACCAGCATATTTCATATGACGTATAGTCTATTATGAACATTCCGGTAACATATATTAGGTTGATATTACGATGGCGGTGAAATTTTTATACACTGAACTTTCATTTCAAAAAACCTATATTTAGTTCTTTTAAAATTTAGCTACTATTGACTTCAATCCCTTCGTTACGAGGCTCTTAGACGGAAGCGTCGCTAATGACGTCCGGACAAAGGCCAAGGTCTTGGAACAGCTGCTTTTCTATCTCATATAAGTATTCGCATTGTTCGAGAATGATCCACACCTGAAATTTATAATGAATCGTGAAAATATTATTTCTCCACCGTGATTATTCAATACATTTTAATGTACGGCTTCCAATTAAAAACACTAAAGATTTAAAGTTACATGAACTTGAAACTAAACGTTTAAGAAATAATTACCCTAAATAACGCCTGAACGAAAGGTGTAAGCAGAGAAGTATAGTAATCCCATTTTTCACCAGTTATGTCGTTAGCTCTTGAAATACAGAGTGAGGCTACGATAATACTACTGCGACATTCCAATTTGAATTAGTTTATACTAAATGTTTATATATCAGTCTAAATGTATAACACATTTCGAATCAAAACCGTCATGTAGATAATTCAGCTGTATATATAAATAAAAAATGTATAACACATTTCGAATCAAAACCGTCATGTAGATAATTCAGCTGTATATATAAATAAAGGCAAAGTCTTACATAAAACTGAACGAAGTAAAAATGTTTTATAGCAATAAATAAAATGTGGATTACTTTAGTTTCAAAAGAATGAGAGAGTAATATTATATTTTTAATAAAAAAAAAGAAAAATTGCACGTTTAAAAACCTTAAAAGGAAAGTGCTTTTATATTTTATCCTTTCACTCCAAATGTTTGGAGTTCGAATCCGTAACACAAAAGTCTAACATGATTGTGGCTTTTATGTCTCTCACTCTAAAGGAAATTTAATTTTCCAAGAGTAAGCATATTACGATGCTACAGTAAAGAGTTAGAACTATTTAGACGCCTTGTCGCATGGCTGCCTAGTTGATCGAACAGTTGCTAAGGCGACTGGTGATTGAGAAGTCCTGAGTACGTTCCCTGGGTTCTATAATACAGGGTTCTTTATCTTGAAAGTCTTATTTATAACGCATAAATTGGTTTTGTGCCCCGGTATAAACCACAGGCTTAGCTTTTTTAAAGTGGAACGTAACTCATGAAACATGCGAGTGTACTTCACTCCTCTGCTTACCTTTTCGGGGATTACAGGCGTAATGTTACGTTATGGTACATTTGAAAATACTCAATACAACAAAAATACAACAGAAAAACAACGTGTAACGCATAATCTAATAACAATTGAACCGTTTTTTACAATTAAAATTTCCAGTCGTTTCCCTGAACTTTTCGTACACGAACATGTTACTTAATTGGTAAATACGAGCGCGACTTCAGACGGGACGACGGACCGCGCGGCGCGGAGTGTTTCCTGTCCGAACTCAGCGGGAATATGACGTACGTAATTGGCAATTTATATCGGCGATTGTGTGTAAGACTGCGCGTATTACTTGCGGGAAATTATGAATGCAGTACCTACGGAGGGAGCGGAAAATTTAGCTGTCTCCTCACTTTATCTTGTCTTTTAAAGTCGTATGGTATGTATAACTCTCTTTCGTCATCATGACTGGTCATCATGACTTGTTAATAAAACTATTCCTAATATATGTAATATCACGCCTATGTCTCCTAATTGGTATGCAAGGCTACACTACCACGTTTCACCAGTTACGTGATGCGTTCCATCATGGAATAGGTCAGGAGCTTGTTGCGATGAACCCAGAACCTTTCGATCGGTAGTCGGGCTCACGATCACTTGGCCGACGCTGCAGATAAATCTTTAATTTATATTTTTATTTATATATAATAACTTAACTTCACCCTTGTAATCCCCGGAAAGGTAAGGAGAGCAATGCTAAAAACTCCCGTTTACCTCCGTTACCCGTTCCCGTTTACCGACCTTTACGTCCCACTATGTAATAGGTGGGAAGCGTAATGCCATGCATCGGACACATATCCACATTCCGAACCGCTACTAGAAAATCTAAATTAGAAAATTTTGCAGTGTTCGACCCGGGAATCGAACCCGGGACCTCCCGATCGGCAGTCGCACTCGCAACCAACACGACCAACGAGGCAGTCACGTTTACTCAATCCTCCTTCAGTTACGCCGTTCCATATTCTTCAGCACTATGACCACAGTCTGCTACTCCGGACAGATAAACCCGGCTCTCAAAATATTACCAAGTCAAGGCATTTGGCTAACATTACTTTTATATGGCTCAACGAGAAATATACGCTGAAAAAGCGGAATCCCTCATCAAGCTATGAAAACACGTAGAAATAAGGAAGTTTGTTTTATTTATACGAAAAGTTTGTATACACTTTCAGTAAAAAAAGATCCGCCTTAAAACAGTATTCTGTCCAAGCATAGTGGTATCAACATTCGTTTCACATACATATTATGAACTAAGGTTTTAATTACTGAATATAAACCTGAAACCCACTAGTGGCCTCAAAATAATATTGTTATTATTAGTATATAACGACAAGTCCGTTATGTAGTTGGCAAGAGAGCAGTATTTAACAGCATTAATATTTTCTACTATAATTATCACACGTGTAATCCCCGAAGATGTCTCACCATTTTAAACCAAAACAAGTTCTTAATATCTTGGAGGACATAAGAACCTCGAAGTGCTACGACGTCAAACGCTCAGACAGACTTGACATTACCTGACTAGCTGACCTGACCTTAACTTCTAGTACCAACTGAACTGACGCGACTGGGTTATTCCTGAAATCTCTTTCAAGATCAGTAGATCTAGAAGATACAGTTCTGCCAGCTGCAGACTTGTTTGCTATTCTCTATTAATAAATTGATTCTGATTAATTAATACATACATTAGCTTCAAACATTTTAGCAATTAAACATTAATTGAACCGACAAACTTGAGTGAACTAAGAAACAAAGTCTTCTTAATATATAACGCTGCGAGCGTCATTATACAATATCATGTATATATAAGCTTTTGTTATAGCACAGAAATTCTCGCTTGCAGTGACTTTTCATTAAATTTCACCGTAACTTATCTCGAACACGCTTCTGCGTTTCATTTATGTGTATTCAGTCTGCGATTTGCGTTATTTATGACTATGGGTCAGACATTTTTCATTAAAACTGTTATATCAATAGCTCAATGTTCTCGAAACTTCCTTTTAAGGATAGTTTCAAATATACCGCCTCAGAGACTATTCTCTGAGGCGGGTAAATTTCTCTGAGTAAATTTCGCCATGATTCTAATAAAAGTTAAGCACATTTCAATAAGATTAAGTAAGTAAGACATGTGAAATTTAAAATACGATCATAAATTCTCTGCTCTTACCCTAGCTGGTTTATTTTAATGCACCCTTATTCTGCCTAAACCTAAAGACCTAAAAGCAATACTATACAATTACGTCCAAATGTCATATTCATTTTTATATCCTCATTAACCGTAGACAACCGTAGATAACCGTTTGACTGCCTCGTTGGTCGTGTTGGTTGCAGGTGCGACTGCCGATCGGAAGGTCCCGGGTTCGATTCCCGGGGCGAACACTACAAAATTTTCTAATTTAGATTTTCTAGTAGTGGTGCGGAGTCTGGATATGTGCCCGATGCATGGCAATAGGCTCACCACCTATTACATAGTGGACTTAAACGTAACCGGTTAAACGTGGGAGTGTTCTGCATTACTCTGCCTACCTCTTTGGGGATTACAGGCGTGAAATTACGTTTTTTTTCCTTTGTCCAGATTTCATGAAATATATGAGTGGCGTCTACCAGGACAAAGGCATCCATTAAGTATTTTTCTTATAGTATTGCTTAACATTAAATAATACGCTTATTTTTCGAATAACTGCTTATTCTTGTAACAATATAACTGCACTTAAGTAAGTTAGCTTTTCTAGATTCAAAAGAGCCACTGTGCTCTTTTATCATGCCCGACTTGTCCAATTTGAAATTGCTCCATTTTATGCGAATTGCGTTTGGCTCGTTAAAGGACTACTCCAGTAATTACAGATTGTTGGAACGGGCTGAAAACGTACTAATTACAACAGTCTGCCCGCCGCCTATTAGAGTACAGAACAAAGAAACTTCTCTCTGTTGTTGCTTTTGTGCCTAATACCAACATAGCTTCTGAAGCTTTCTAAGTAGCAAACTATTATTGGTATTAAGAATTATATCAATATCTATTGATTGGAGGAGATCAATTTCAGTGAGCGAATTTGGTGATCATTCCTGTTTAGTTACTAAGGGTAACAGTATATATTATTAAGCAGTTCGGTGGTCTTAACCATTTAAGGTGTCTCCTATTGGCGCTGGAACGATCTGATGGAGTATATAATGGAATTTCTAGCGTGTAGCACATGACCATTACTGTTTTCTTCTATCGTCTTCTTCCGTAAGGATTTGATATCCTTGACGTTTATGGGACTGAATTAGTAATAGTTACATTCTACAAAAAAGGACATTGATCGATGCTAGCAATGTATCGCACTAAGCTATCAACCTGTATCTTCGCTACTCCACATGGACCAGCGTGGTGCGATACGGTCCATGCAGTTGCAAGAGACAACCACACCCGGTAGCAAGATTTAAAAAACGCTTGTATCAAAAATAAAATTGATAATGAATTTGCGTAGTGAAAACTCTTTCAGCGTCCACCC
>DWEI01004469.1:0-11647 GCA_018245875.1 Mysoria ambigua
AAGCCGAGGACAGGGCGCAATGGCGCTCTTTGGGGGAGGCCTATGTCCAGCAGTGGACTGAGATAGGCTGATGATGAAGCAGATGTAATCAATTCGTGGAGTAAGAAAATATTCCCCGACGTCGTGCTGGAATACGGCGTGTAGTAGAAGGAGGCCTTAAACTGATGCTGGTAGATAGTGGTAAGGCGCGTCTGTCTAGGCAAAACTTAATTCTCTAGGCGTCTTTAGGAAAAACTGTGGGCGCGCCAGCTGTGTTCTAGCATCATCAAGCCACATTCCCTATGTGGGGATTATGAGAATAACCCCTTAGTGGAATCCTGTATTCGGCAGGGGAAATGAGTTATCAATGATAATGATGATGTCACGTTCAAACATGCAAGCAATCATACGCTGTGATTATTCGTTTCTTCTCAAACTGCATATAAAATATTCATTGAAACAACCGAATATAATAATCGTTTCCGGAACAAAAAAAATTATGTAAATGTTAATATTACAATATTTTAAATTCAAGTTTCATTGATAAAAATATTAAACAGGAAATATTATATAGAGTGATTTTATACATATATGTGTCATGTAATCTTAAGTCTTCACTGGCATCATAAATGCTAAATAATATTCTTCTGGTTCCACAGAGTGAAAGAATCTACGATTGGCTTCTTGTTATTTTCCTATTTTAAGTGAAATAAGTTAATATCTTTTCTTTGTTTTGGTAGCAACAGGTTATTGGGAATACGGACACTAACCCGTGTTTTAGTCTCTATCTGATTTGAAGCAAGTCACAGGCGTATAGTTACTTCTGAGCTCCGCGATAGTTTCTTGTACCAGTAGACCCCATCAACCCCATCCATCACCCAGATAAGTAATAACTTGTTTTCACGACAATAACGACAACTGCCTTAAAGAATAAATTACTTTATCGTGATCTTGCTTTGGTCGAATGGTTACAAAGGCGTCTCCTGATAGCGAGCTCCCAAGTTTAAATATCGGGTCGAATACTATTGGATTTTCACAACAAAAATTCTTTGCCCAGTATTTGTACCCAGTGCATAGGCTCACCGCCTATCTCATAATGGGGCGTAAAGACGTAAAGAATGTCAGACGAACCTCTCTTTGTGGGAATAAAAGATGATGTTACATTTGTTATGTAACTGTTATAAGACTTAGATATACTTGTAGATATACAAATTATTGATTAAGCTAAATTGATATGTTAAAAATATACAAGGATCATATAAGGTCATAAAAATTAAGCAGAGATCGAATAAAACAAAGCTTATAATTATACGTTTGTTTTTATTACCTATGCAAACATGCTAAATACAAGCTGTGCAGTGTTAATAAATTAGTATGATTGACTGGATAGTGTTAATTGCTGGTGTCAATTTAAAATTTCGAAGGTTATTGAGGCTTTTTATATAAAAACATATTATCTGTACATAAGATATTGATTCAAACAAAACAAATAGCCAAAATGAAGTTTGTGATATGACCGGAACATAAAGTCGAACGATTATTTAATATTAAATTTTGGTTTTTAATTAATTGAATTTCTTCATTTTAAAACAATAACAGATTTTTAAGAAATACTATCAAAATAAAACCATGCATAACAGACAAAATAATGCTTTGTAGATATTATAACTATTTTGGAATAATCCTGTTTAATCCTATGCCTTAATATTACAGTTGTGACTGACATCCGATTTTATCTCCTTTTTTGTATGAGTTTTCTTCCATTAGAAAGTACCTGCATGTGAATATTTGTTTAAAATTAATATTAATTTAACAGTAATTATTGTAAAATTTTATACCCACATGTATGTATAAGTAATTATTATTAAAATTTTAAAAACATTTGTAAGAAATGCTAGAATTTAGAGCATAACCCTTCAGGGGAGGCCAGCAGTGGGCAGCGTTAGGTTAACTATGATGATGATCTAAATGAAACTGGTCAAACGTGGAAGTATATTATAATCCTATCCTTATCTTGTATTAAAAGCGTGATGTTAATTTATTTACAATAGGAAAAATTATTAAAAAAATCTAGTTCTTTTTGAGGTATGCGTGGTTATCTGCGGATTATTAGATGACATCGTAATCTAATGCTAACCTATCATATATTTTAAAAATGCTGAGGAAAATGCTAGGCGGTATCTTTATAATAAATGCAACTATTTCCAATAAATTGTTACTACAGTTATTTACGAGTGAAAAATGCAAAGACGGGTAATTAACGTTCTTTTCTTAGTCATAATTTTTAATGTTTATTGCAATGATATGATTTTATAATGCATGCTATTTTATAGATGTTTCGTTTAAAAGATATCTGGTATGGCAAGGAATAATGATGCTGATTACAGCCTTTCAATGTCACTGTCTATATGTCTAGAGCTCAAATCTCAGTACGCATATTTTGCATCACCATTTTATGAACATTTTAATTCATTCAACAAAGTGACCTCAAGGGCCATCACCCTATACTCAGTATTGTTCCATGACCACTTTCAATTAAATGTTATAAACATGGCTTTCCATACAAATATAAAATTATGTGTCGTAAAACACATCCTCATTCTTGTTCTTCAATGTATTTAATATTATAAACTTGCGCACTTGCTGATTCCGCATATAATTTTGTAATTTTTGTTGCTTTGTGTTTTTGTTTACATCGAAAAAGATAATTCCAAGGCGGACATAAAGGGGTTTCGTTTCGTCCATTTCATTTCGGAGTGTAAATGGTTTTATCATCCTCAACACCATCATCACGTGTCTCAGTCCACCACTAGACAGTCTTCCTCTAATAAGCGTCATGTCACCCTGTTGTATCGTCTTGTCGCGTCCGGCTTAGTGCATTATAATTATTCTTATTATATATCGTTAAAAGGCTGCGTCATCGACGCAGCGGGCACAGAATGCAGTTTACGCATGTCACGTCGTTCGCAGCATTTAATTACATTACTCTGTTATATCCGATATTAGCAGATCACCACTCATTATTATGCTCGGCGTATTCAACATCATTCACTAAATACCAGTTGCGCATCCGTGTTCGGGCTGTGCGTAGGCGTCTTAACATGATCCGTTGGGGTTATGGCGCGGCTTGCAGCACCATTGGATGTGTCAGTACTAGATTTTGGCGAATGTCTTCCGATCAAAGGTGACGGTTTTACCTCAAAATATTAATAGTTTTATTAGTTAACTCGTCTTAAAATATCGTCCTAAAATATTTGAGTACAAAGTACTATACATGTGCTTGTATAACACTATAATTAGAAATCGTAAAACTACATTGTTACAAAGTTTTATTGGCTTAAGGGCCACACATAATTGATGAACTACTCACATATAAATACATGCATAGTTGTACAAAATATGAACCGCATATAATGAACACAACTAAAAATAAATAGTAATAATGAATGGCTGAAAGTTTTTAAAAAGCACATTTTTAACGAATAAATGCATTTGAAATCATTCTATGTTGCTAATTTGCTAAAAATTGAGCTAGCTCAATCTTTACTTATATCCCTATACTTAAATATGCCGATACTTGCTATCTAGATTTAACTGTATTTCAAAATATATGTATAAGGTTTATATTTGGTCAAGTGACGCCCAATTCGTCTTCGCCGAAATATACATATAGTATACCGCCGGAATAGTTACATGTAGTATCTACATATTTACTCTTATCTTATCAAGAATAATTGTATTGTACTTTTATACAAAAAAACATAACATATCATATTCCTTTTTGGGAGTAATGTAATACACTGCACTATACCAAATTATTCAATGCAGTACAATCGCTATTAATAACCACGCATACCCGCTACTTCGCAAGTACACAAATCCGCTAATTATATGCAGAAAAACTCGTCCATATTGCCTTGCGATCGTAAGAGGCCTGATTCAACAAATTAATTGGACAAACGGGTGTTTTGATTACATGTGGAATAACAGACTTAAAAACACCGTAACATTACGCCTGGAATCCTTAAAGAGGTAGTTAGAAAAGTATAGTACACTCCTACATTTCGCCAGCACAAAAAATGATTTAGAAAAATGCAATACTACTGGATTAGGGATTTGAAACTAGGACAATACGATCGGCAATCGCGGTTGCGCCACTAGAGTAGGGAGGTACAATGACATCACGGGAGGTTAAGGTCCACTTGTATGGTCATTTAATGACCGCTATTCTAGTTAGTTAAGGTTACAGAAAAGTTAAACAAGAAATAAAATCTTTACTAAAGCAGTGATTTATCCAGACTTTTTCCCTGTAATAGTAAAAAAATTGGACTTTTGTTCAAGTCTGTATCATTTGAACGTTGTATATCATATTTCGTCACTTCTCTACATAGCGTCCGAGTCGCCTCTTCTCGTGCTGGGTCTTGCATTCTCCACATACTGGATGTTACTATACATGGAAAGAGCGTGGGTGTATAATGTGTTTGGATGTCGTTAGCTTTGCATAACAATAATATTATCTTGGGACATCTCACACAAGGTCATGTGATCGGAAAAGAAGCGGAAACTCTGCTATATTAACTGGATAATTGAGATCGATTTTGTCATACATTTTATGCCCAGAAAAATACACAATAGTCACTCTGTCTTCCAATCGTGTAAGTTATTTGCACCTAATTATTTGCACCTTGCTCCTTGCACCTAAGTTTCTGCTGGCAGGGAGTTGAGCCCATAACTCCTAGAACTAAGCCGTCATAGTTGCATACCGCTAGTCTGAAACGCTTTTATGGACTCATTCAGTGTGCTAGCAGTACATCATCTATTTCATAAGAATAAAAAAAACGTAACTTCACGCCTGTAATCTTCGAAGAGGTAGACAAAGAAATGCAAAACACTCCCACGTTTCACCGGTTACGTTTACGTTCCACTAAGGAATAGGTGGTGAGTTTATTGCACATATCCAGACTCTGAACCACTACCAGAGTTCTAATTAGATGTTCTAGTAGAAAATTTTTTAATTTGAAAATTTTGTAGCGTTCGACCCGGGAGTCGAATCCGGTACCTCCCGATCGGCAGTCGCATTTGCAACCAACATGACCAATGAGGCAGTTAATATAAGAATATCTGCAGATATTTACAGATGTATGCTAGATGTTAAGATGTCAGCACCCCCGTCCTCCCAAGCTTTGTAACTAAAACAAAAATACTGGAAATGGAACTAGAATTGTAAGCAGAACGATAAAACTGATGAACTAGTTGAAAGAACACCGTCTATAAACCAGTTATACATTCCGAAAATCAAGGTAAAAATGTCAATTTGGAGCGTGCAACGTCCAGTCCATCCGGATTGTAAATATCATCTTAATTTTTTTAGCTTTTCTTGGTAATAATTATAATAAAGCTAAAGGCAAGACAGTTTCAAAAGTTTAATTTTTATGATAGATGTATATTATGTTCTGTTCTATACTAAGAACGGCGATGAAAATCATAAAAAAACTTACTAATACTTTTTAACAGATCATAAATTATTTTGAGGATTAGGAAAAACTGATTATGACATTTTCGATTGGGGAGCGAATGCTTAACTTTGTATTGAACGCGTGCGCTATAAAGTGGAAGTTGATTGAAATGAGAAATTAATTTGACCTTTAGTTCGATGAAGGACAATTTCGATAATCACATTAAACATTTATCTTAAGTATATATATCTTTTAACTAATCGATCAACCACATGTAGCTCCAGCATTAATTGAAAAAGTAAGGTGGAGGCACCGCATAAAAGCTTATGGAAATGATTAATGCAATTTTAATGTCATTTACCAAACGTAATATGCGAGACTTGAAAATGGTTCTAACCAATTGAAGCTCTGTTCGTGTCTTCAATCAACTGTACTTTGTATGTAACAATCATTTGGAAATACATTTGGTTTCCACAGAGTACGACCCACACCGTACTTCAATGTATGAAACCAATGTTGTGGTTGGTTTCATAACTTTATTTGTCTCCTGAATAGGGAACCGATATGATATTGAGTTATGCCGACGCGGTATCGCGGTAAACTGACTTACATCACTAATGCGACGCGATATTAAGCAATGAAGTTGACGCGATATCTAGTACGTAACTGTACACATAGCATGGGCACTACCTATTTAGGGTTCAGCAAAACAGTGCAGTTACCAAAAGGTATTCCCTACGACACCGGTACCTATCTCTCACTGCGTAGACCACGATTGTTTGAACTTCCTTAAACTTCGACGGACATTGAAGCGCATTCACACCTGCGTTATAATTATAATACACTTCGGCCGGTCAACTTGTGGTGTGCGGCAATTAAGTGGTACGACAAACAAGCTCAAGAACGCTTTTCAATGTTCCGGAGTGACGTAAACATGGCGATGTGGCGCCGGCTTGTGCGGCTCACGTGTACGATACACAATTTTACTTTTAACGTAACACTAGCAAATACACCCGACTTTGTTTCTGTTGCACATCAATAAATAAAATGGTGGGTACATTTTGTGTTACTATTATTGTTGTATATCATTACGCCAGGTCCCGTTACAGGGTAGGCAGAGAGTACTGTGTGCCATATGACTGTATTCGTACTGACCTCACGTACTTCTTGTAAAATCATTACTCTCGTAATATACGTATTCATATATAGATACTTAAATATTCATGAAATGTACATACCGTAACCATATGTAACTTTTGAAAATATTTAAAATTCATGACTTATTATTTATTGATTTACTGTAATACATTCTACTGCGGATATTTACGAAAACCGTGTGCTGACACGCCCGCAGTGTGCGAGAGTCTTTACGAGGAAGACTGTTACACTGTGTTCATCATTGCACCACATTCTGTATACTGCTAGAAAAGTCCCACGCTACAGTGGCCAAGCCTGATTTAGATTCAAACTGTTACGGAAAAATCTACGGTGTGCAGGTTTGTACAAAATGTTTAGATTCAATCTTAGGACAAACGGACCGAAAATTGCAAAATGCACAATTTTATAATAATAGACAAGATTCCAATTTTAAACCGATGAAGTTGAACGCTGAAATCTGATACCACTGTTTTACGAATTATTTCGCTTTTTGACTATTTGCTTTGCGCCAAGCCTTATTATTGAATGGAATGGAAAGCTATATGTATGATTCCTATTCAACTTTAAACAATACACAAGACTTTTGTGACGCACACGACGTGCTGTGTGTATCTGGATATAAATTTATTTACATAGGTATGCATTTACAATTGTACTACAGGTGACAAGTGTGGCATCAAATGGTTCTGTGTAAAGTTGTTCATATATATTATTATGAAAAATAATTGAATTACTTGAGTATTCACTTGTCACCAAACTAGCAAACAGCATTGATCCTTGGTTGGAAATATTTAAAATTGAAAACAAAATTATTCATATTAGTGAGCTACATTGCGAAATAGGTCAGGCGCTGTTAAATATTTTTAAGTGCAGTATTCTTAAACTTAGTGATATGAGTTAAAGAGAATCCTAAATTATTCGATAAATAACTTTCTATTATTTTTTTTCAAATTGTCAACTTTCATTATTTAGTTTTCCAAAATTTTTGAAAACCACCTTTAGGTGGGTATATAAATATTCTAAAGAAATTAGTAGGTCGATCTATTTTCCAAGTTAGCTCATCAAAACTTTTAAAGCAGATTATCAAAAATGTTAGAAATCTATAATGTATATAATGTATATAAGGTACATCAGTCACATAAATAGTGATTATTAAAAATTTTTAAATTTCATCCAAAGGCCCAAATTTGAAGTTCATAGAGACCGCGCACTGATTCATGATACTTTTTATTATGTTCGTTTGTTACTCTTTGGTAATGAAATATACATACATATATAGAACGGTAAGTGAGTCTATTAGATAAACACATCGTTTTTATAACAGAAAACCGAATTAAATCATAAATAATAAGAATTCGACATCGATAAACATTTTTCTACATAAGAAATATGGTGAATAGTAGAAATCAAAAAAATGGCTGAGAGCAACTTTATAAGCAAAAAGACAAATTAAACATGATATATAATGTTATCAAAATACTTACGCACATCATTATATACTAAGATACAGAACAAACACTCGCTATGTATATCCTGAATATCGAATGCACGATACGATGAACGAAAATCATGCTCTCTATACCAGTTGGATGATATTAAACGTTCACATGTATCGAATGCTTTAAAAATACACACGCACTTCGAAACAGATGTCATCACTGAGATCTAAAATCAAACAAGCATTCGAACAAGGCGAGAATAAATTTGTTGCTAGTACCATCGTAAAGGTCAGTGGCTGTGACCTTTCCGGAAGCAAGGTCAAGAGTTGGAGGTATTTCGCCGTTTGTTAGATTCGACAGCCTAGTGTTACGAGAATATCAACATTCAAAAAACACCTCTGACAAGCGTATCTGACAAGCGTACGTTTTAAAATGATAAAAGTGTAGATCAATTAAGATTAAAATCGCATGTACATTTTGATATTGTATTGCACGACTTAATATAAAAATATAAATTAAAATACGGTATCTTCATAATTTTTTTGATCCAGCTAATATGATAAAAGAATCACTAAGGATGAATTTTTTTTCAAACAACTTATCATAAATGCGAATAGTTGAAGAAAATGAAGAAGTAAAGTAATCAATAAAAATATTTTCTTAGGTGGTATTACGATCAAATTGCTAAATTATATTTTTATCATATTACTTAATTCGCAAATAATATTTGATAACATATAAATAAATATAATTGGATTTACTTAACGTTATCTGACTGTTAATGAGATGTTACAATAATAAAAGAAAAAAAGAGAAAAGTAAATATACTTTATAAGTATGAGTAAAGTTTTTTATTCTTTTTACGTTCAATACTTAATATGTAAACAAAAAAAAACGAAAAACTGGTTTAAAACTTAAATTGTAAATTCCTAAATCCAAGGAATACTGAGAATTAAAGTAAATTACAAGAACAGAAAGTAGATTACAAGAACAGTCCAGAAAGTTCCACCTGGAACAGATTATAAGGAAATCCTTTATTGTTGATGAAGAATCTTAGTCCCAATTTCGTTCGCGAATGCGTCACTACGGTGCCTTTGATGATGATGATGATTATTATTATTATTTAATAAAAACATGAACATATCCCAGCCGTTTGTAATACATTTATTCATATCTACCGTACCTATGACTTATTTATAACTTGACATGCATTATTTTCAGTGGTTTATAACTCTATAATTAAGTATACATATAAATTGTGCTGATAAACTAAGTTTGTTTTCAACCAATATCCTTCACGATAGTGTTCACATTTCTAACTTGATTTTTAATGAACTGTCAAACAAAATTCATCGCTTATTTTGTCACCTCAGGGAACAATATATCAGTGAGTCTATTACATTACTTACGTACATTAGGTATAGCCATTGTACAAATTTTATGATATTGGATCCAATGATTTCGACTTTATGTTAATCGATCAGCCAGCCAGTTTCATCTCATATATGTATATTAATACTGATATATCTCATATTAATACTAATATATCTCATATTAATACTAATATTTCTCATAATAATACTAATATTTCGGTACATTTCTATACATGTTTATTAAATCCCAAAAACAGGTTCGAATAGAGCCTCTGTAATAGTTGATGATTTATATACGTGTATAATGTTTTAACGTATTCTAACGTCTACCTACTCAGATCTATTTACATCCACAAACATAACAAATACTTGTTTCCTGGGCGCTAATCGAACTTACGAGCTTGAGAACAGCTTTCGATTCAAGTACACCGTACAAACGAGCCATTCAAAGAAATAACTATATACTTATAAATAATATAAAAATATACCTGTTTATAGACAATTATTTTTATTAAACGTAGGCACTATTCACGGCACAGTTTCGCGCCTTGTTACTAACTAACAGCGATGTGTATTTAAGGTAATATAAGATCAAATTGTCTATACGCATGAAGCATAATGTATTGATCGTTTTGAAATTGGTTATCTTGTATACAAGTATTAATATTAAATGAGTTAAGAAAGATGTACGAAAAGGGACGAAACCTGAACGGTGTGGATCCTGATAGTTTTGCGTATCAGACCGGCATGTTAAATTATGTATCCTGTTTGGTAAATTGGGAATATGGTGGTATCATTGATATTGCCCGGTGTATGGCAACTAGCTCCATATCGCAACCACCTCACCACCTATTCCATATTTGGACGTAAACATAATAAGTTTACGTCGAAATGTTCTATATTCCTCTGCCTACGTCTTTAGAGATTACAGGCGTGATGTTAAGTTTATATTACGCATTGGCATTTTAAAGTATTTTGCAACTAGCAGGTATTCGCTAAAGGAATTTTTCGAATTAAAACTTTGTTTCTGTATAAAACTTAAATGATATTTTCGATTAGTCTGCACGGGTTTTTTTTCTAAACGCTGTAAACGGCGGGCGTATAATTTATTTCAAGTTGACCTTT
This sequence comes from Mysoria ambigua, assembly GCA_018245875.1. NCBI lineage: Eukaryota > Metazoa > Arthropoda > Insecta > Lepidoptera > Hesperiidae > Mysoria > Mysoria ambigua. The sequence goes on from DWEI01004469.1 coordinate 10,531, forward strand.
AACAAGAATATTTATGCAACATATATCTTATGTATGTTAATTAGACTATTACATTACGCCGTTTATTATCAATACAATTTGATGGAAACATGACAAAAAATAGATTATCACTATCATAAAAGTCCCTTTTTTGTCATTAAAGCGATGTTAATCATCTAAATATACTTATTACGTATTTTAACTCTTTATGAATATTAAATTGATTAAAGAAAATAAATAATCCTACGTTCTTTCTAGGCAGTGATAGCCTAGTGGTTCTTTAATAGGCAGTGATGGCCTAGTAGTTTGAAATTCGACCTTTCACTCCGGGAGACAGGGTACAAATCCCAGGCGCTCACCTCTTAAAAAATGTGCGGTTTAAGTTTAAATATCGCTGGCTATTATGGTGAAGGAAAACATCGTGAGGAATCCTGCACACCTTGAGTAGAGAAAAAAAAATTGTTCTCAAAGGTGTGTGAAGTCTGTCAACCCACAATTGGCCAGCATGGTAGACTATGGCCTTAACCCTCCCATTCTGAGAGGAGACCTATGTTCTATCAGTGGAACGATAGAAGGGTTGATATCGATCGATATCGATGTTTTTTCTTCGTTCTTCATTGTAATGATTATTGCAAGGTCACGCTATGTCCATTATTAAGTAGACAGAGAGCAGCTATCAGACCAATTTGGCCAAAATTTAATTTAGTACGGAATGTCTGGATATGTAGCATTCCAATTTCTGCCATAGACCATAACATAAATTTTTGTCATAATCGTTTTAGCTGTTCAGTCAAGAAAGTATGACAGGCAGACGTAGAAGTAAACCTGAATGCAGCTTACACACATGAAACTTAATATACGCCTTGTGACCTCTAAAATCTATTTCCATAAGTATTTATATTATCATAACACGTATACTTATGTTGTTATTAATATTATTTACATCGTTTCGTTAAAAAGTCGTACATTAAAACTTGTCGTCTAATTTATCCGCCAAAGCCTTCCGAGAATGATTATCGAAATTGTTTACACAGTAGCTATAGATGTAAATGGTCCGACGTCCTGAAGAAGACAGCGGGAAGCTGCTGGATTCGGAAGGCCCAGGACCGGATGGAGTGGCGCCGATTAGGGGAGGCCT
>DWEI01004470.1:0-11646 GCA_018245875.1 Mysoria ambigua
GATGTCGCTGCCTGGGGACCGCGGTCCTCATGTTAACTTCAGATCAGTTCTATATGTACCGTGATTCCACGGAACTTCGACAGCGCGTCTGAGGATGCGTCTTCTGATTGGCCAGTCAGCATGACGTAGTCTTGTTTACAATACTCGGTGCTTGTGGTGTTCTGCCGGTTCAGCATTTGATGTGCGGCGCGCTCATATTACTGTAGGAATCGCGCGCCGCTACAAGTACTAACATAGTTTTTTTAAGCACCTTTATACTAACAAAAATATGGATTTCAGTCTGAAATAAAAATTATTATTATTATTAATAACTGTCCTAACAGTGCTATTCGAGGCCCATTTGCTTCTTGCTCGTTCGCTATTACTCTCAATTAAAAAATCGTATATAACGCCTATTATTCCCGATGGTACAAGCAGAGGAGTGCAGTACACTGGTGCGCTCCACCAGTTCCTGTGACGTCTCACAGTGGACCGAACGGTGTATATACCGGGCACAAATCCACACTCCCAGCAATAGGTACTAGGGTTAGGAAGCGGGAACTCTCATCGCCAGTGCGCTTGCGACCGACACGACCAATGAGGCAGTCCATGTTAAGACAAAAGTAACCACCACTTTTCTTTGTAAAAATCTAAGCTAGAATTTGCCACGATTGCTCCGAAACATTTTGGTATGTCCGTTGAGATAGATAGTGGCGGGCGATGAGTAGGACTGGGCAGCGACCGGTGCAGACGGCGATCGGGCGTGTATGTAATAGCCCGCAACCGATACCACGCGCGTGTCACTGGCGCTGGTGGGGCGTCGCGCAGCGCGACACGGGCCTCATCAGGAGCGGAGTCAGTTACTCATTGTATGATTTATGCTAAGTAGTAGAAAAAATGTGCTCGAAACTATTTGGTTGTTTGTTTTTTTAGAGGAGGGAGTATTTTTGGCCCTGGACCTCGGCGGCACCAACTTCCGCGTGCTACTTCTGGAGCTGCGCGCAGGGCGGCTCATTCGGGAACAAGTCAAACAGTACCATATCAGGTATCGAGACAACGGAGTCAGCTCCACGAGCCTGACGCGCCGCACGTCGGCGACACCGCAACGCTCAGTGGACGCGCGCCCCGCTGCCAGTGGCGCAGGCGAGCGTGTCGTGAGAGCGCATTGCATACATACATACATACAAATACTGTGATGATCTCTACAATAGTCGCTATTAAGCAAACCGATATGACAACGGAGTGTACTATGGTCAACTAACTACCGTCGTGTACATATTGATAGCGTTTTCCTCGGCTGCCGCGCTTGTTCACGACTCGCTACTGGTCTGTTAGGTGTTATTTTACTATTGCAAATTGCTTTCTATTGCAAAACCACTATTTTACTTACTGTAGGGTACCAGTTCCAAATACGATCAGACACACCAATTTGTTTATCGAGAGTCTAAATCAAACACGTCCGATATAATTATAACTGCAAACATAATTATGCCGACACCCCAATGTTAAACCGCTATTTATCCTCCTGTGGAATAGAATATTCAAAAACCATCAAACACATCATTTTATTTTGTTCATTGACAATTTTAATCGAAAGAGTGTAAATGAAATTTCAAGCCTTATTTGATGCCGTTAGATGCGTAACTTCCAAAACAGATCAAAAATGTCGATTTTTTTATTCATTGAGAGACTAAATGTAATATGTCAGGAGTGTAATTTATAAAACGAATGAAACATCATAAAAATTTTCAACCCGCATATTCCTCCCTAATATGGAATTAGATTTTCATAAACAATCAAATACTTTATATTTGATTGTTCTTGAATTTTTTTTAGTTCATAAGGGGTCTAAATCTAAAGTGTCAGGTATGTAACTTCAAAACCAACGAAATTTTATACCAATTTTCCACCCCTATTTCACCCCCTTGCGTTGGAATTTCCAAAAGTCCGATTTTACCTAACAGTTTTATCACAACTGAAATATTCCTGTCACGTTTCAAACCAATCGGGCCTGTATGAGTGCAGTTTTCGAGATGTCGTGATCGTCAATAGGTGGACGACAACCGCTTACACATATGTGTGTAATCTAGAGAGCAAATAAACATATCTAACTACGTCAGGTTACAGGTTACACACTATTACACACTAATACTTCAATCCGAAATCCTAACCCGCAAAGTGTCTAATCCGCTTCACCATAACGTTTGTTAATGTACGGTTATTTCAATGCGATGCTGGCAGCGATGAGTTGCGCCTGGGCCCCGGCGTGGACCTGTTCGAGTTCCTGGCGGACTGCGTGCAGGACTTCCTGCGCCAGGAGGGCATGGAGCACGAGGAACTGTCTTTAGGTAACCTTTCACTTGTCTATGTGGAGGCCGACGCTACATGATCGCGTGTCTATGTCGTAAAAGAGTATACGCAGCGGCTGCCCGTCGGGCGGCGGCAGGCGCGCTCGGTGCTGGACGGCGGCACCCGCGCCCGGCGCTCGGCACGGACAGCGCGGGGCGGGCGTGCGCTCGTGGTTACAGCTGACGTGCTGCTTACAGGATCTTTACATTTACGTGTTAGCGTACAGCAACCATTGATAGTTACTGGTATCCGGGCTATCTTACTTTTTATTTATTTATTCTTGTGTTACCCTCAAAACTAAAGGGTACAAAGGCGTACTTAATGCCTAATGTCATTCTCTCGCAGTCAACCTTGTGTGATGGATAGAGCAGGTCGCAGGCGCATACTTTAAGAAGTCGGTTGCCAATCGGCTAGTGTTGCCTAACATACCCGAAGCGTTCCTGAATCATGTCTGTGTTTTCTAGAGACTAAAGTAGGTCCACATACCCACATGTCGATACAACAGTGCGCACGTACCTGACACATAACGTCTCTGGTCGCAGGGTTCACGTTCTCGTTCCCCATGAAGCAGCACTCGATCTCGTCGGGCGAGCTCATCACGTGGACGAAGAGCTTCAAGTGCGGCGGCATGGAGGGCGTGGACGTGGCGGCGCTGCTGCAGCGCAGCCTGGCGCGCCGCGGCCTGCGCGTCACGGTGCAGGTGCTGCTCAACGACACCACGGGCACGCTCGTGGCGGGCGCGCTGCTGCACCCGGACGTGGCGGTGAGTGCGGCCGCCCTTTTGAAATAAAACATATTCAGTCCAACGTGTTTTCGCTTATTACACATTTGTCTGTCGGTACAAACACATCTAATCTAGAAAAAAAGACACACAGTTGGAAGGAACGAGCATTGCATACTCTAGACTACGGGATACGGCGATAAAACTTTCTGTGGCTGTGTGTAAAAAAGCAGTAGCACGGCTGTGACAATTTATTATAAACTCAAATAACTTAAAGACATGACATGACATGGGAGAAGGGACGGTTCGTGCACAGCCGTCATGAGCAGGACGTGGACGTAATTGCAGATAGGAGTGATAATGGGCACGGGGTCGAACGGCTGCTACATGGAGCGCGCGGAGCGCGTGCAGCACTGGGAGGCGCGCCACGAGCGCGTGCGCGACGTGTGCGTGGACGTGGAGTGGGGCGCCTTCGGGGACAACGGCTGCCTCGACTTCATCAAGACCGAGTTCGACCGCGAGGTGGACCACCACTCGCTCCTCCAGGCCTCCTTCACGTCAGTACGGGGAGTCGGGGGTCGGCGGCGTGGTCCGCGGCTGAGCGGAATCTGGGACGATCAAGGATTTTTAATTTAATCAATAGGCTCACCACCTAATACATAGTGGGACGTAAACGTAACCGGTGAAACGTGGGCGTGTTCTGCATTCCTCTGCCTACCCCTTCGGGGATTACAAGTGTGTTCAGTTACGTTCAGTTAATGATTATAGTGGAACAATTCTGTTATGTAGGATATCCACGTCCCTTATAGAGAGGGAAGGCTTCCGATCGCTATAAGCGTATGTACTAAATGTATATTTGTAACAGTTTCGAGAAGTACATCGGCGGCAAGTACCTGGGCGACCTGCTGCGCTGCGTGCTGGCCGCGCTGGCGCGCGCGCGCCTCTTCCCCGCCGCGCCCGCCGCCCTGCAGTCCGCGCACCTCAGCGAGTTCGAGGAGTGAGTGGCCCTCGGCGCCGCTCGCCGCCTGTCGCGTCTACGTGTACTTTATAGCTTGTCGTCGTGTTCCGTTTGCTATTGTACATACTTCTCACCCACTCAGTACCTATAGTTATTTTTAATCGACTGGCATGTAAGCGACTAGGGATTCAGTCGAAGTAAAGCGGTGAGCGTTGCGCGCAGAGAGAACTGCGCGGGCGAGTGGGCGCGCACGGCGGCGACGCTGCGCGCGGCTTGCGGCTGCGACGTGTCGCGCGACGACGCGCTGCTGGCGCAGCACGTGGCGCGCCTCCTCTCGGGCCGCGCGGCGCAGCTCGTCTCCGTCTGTGGGTATCCCGCGTCGTGCACCTCGTGCAGGTCTGACTCGCGACCCTGTGTACTGAGCCCACGCCGCGCCGCGCAGGCATCGCCACGCTGGTGCGCCGCATGGGGCGCGCGCACGCGGCCGTGGCGGTGGACGGCTCCGTGTTCAAGCGGCACCCGCGCATCCGCAGCCTCATGGAGCAGTACATCGCGCTGCTCGCGCCCGGACACCAGGTGAGCGCGCGCTGGCGGCCACTGGCTCTGCACGTGCGGCCGCTGCACGGCGATGGGCCACCTGGGCCATACTGAGACGTACACTCTTCTACCTAGCACTTCGGAGATTACAAGCGTTATGTTACGTCTACGTGTTTATATGCACGTGGTTTATCTTATCTAGGAGCAGGCGATGGATAAAGTATCAGTCGATGGATTGTTTAAGCTATTGGTATTGGTCCACCTCGGATGGGATGACGGACATCAGAAATTGAAAACTTGTATTAGAATAAAAAGAATGTATCATAGGTACCTCAAGTATGTATTTCCTTTGGTACAATGTTTAATGTGTACTCAAAGATGATTACGGCTGACGCGTTGGAAGATGTAAACTGCGGTGTCTGTATATCGCAATGCGCTAATGGCATCTTTAAATGAAGCACCTCAAGATATAAACAACAAACTGAGCGCAAGTAATTCAGGCTTAGTCTTAGGCTGGATGTAGCACGAACGAAGATCATGACCGATCTCACGGAACCACCCCACCCGTGGGTCCACTGACGCGCAGACACTTGGCCAAGTACAGCCGATCGTAAAGATCCAGTTGCGGATTCCGGGTCGGGCATTATTGGACTTTTCTCATTTAGATTTTCTATTTGTGGTTCGGTGTCTGCAAATATTCACGGTCTATGACAACAGGCTCATGGTCTTGAATGGTCAACTATTTGGCGATGACAGACGTCAAGTTACTGAGTCATGATTTTAATAATTTATTCCTGAAAATAAAAGATAAACTTTGAGAAAAACGTTTTATGGTTGCCGTGGAAGCAGTGACTGTGTTTCAAAACGCCGTCTAAGTAACCCCTAAGGACGAGTGGGCAAAGTGATTCTCTCTGTAATTCCATCGTATGCAGCGATGCATTCATATGAATTGATACGGTTTTGGAAAAATATAATGATACATACTTATAATTTACTAATTTGCTCAGTTTTTAATTTTCGCAGATCGAGCACCTGTAGCGGTGAACGATCTGCGAAGAGCCCAAGACATGTATCGACGCGTTCGCGACGTAGTCATGTATACGGACGCTGACTATGAGTTGGGTTCAAAATATGTCAAATGAGAAGGAACAAGTAAAGCACCAGCAATTTTTTGACACAATTTTTGACATAAAATCGATTTTAGCATTTGTTGCAACTCATGAAGGTGGGAAAAGTTACAGACCAAAAAGTTGTCGGTCAGAGCATAAAATGTTGATTATGAGATAAACAGGAATATTGATGTCTGTCCAGTTATTTTACCTCACGATATTTTTACCTACGAGATCGAAACGACTATTTTGGATTCATTGTTAACCTTCACTAGTTGGAGGGGCCTTATAAGTAAGCCTTATAAATGGGTTATCTTACAGAAATACTCTGCCCGAACAATCACTAATCAAAAGTAAAATATGTTTATATTTACCCACATTAAGCTCAAGGCTCCCCCAAAGTCGGACCTGTTTCATAGTTAGTATGACCTTCGTGCGGTAACGACAACGCGTACTCGTATGTTACTGCCCCTGTGGCTTGGGAACCAGAAAAAGTGCTTTCGGTATCTGTTACTAGAGGCGATTCATAGGTGGCTTCCGGAAGGCACGAGAGGCTAGTGGAGGGAGAACTTTAGCGAACGATTTTCAAAAGGTTGAGGGTTTGTAATGGTCTCGCACCCTATGCCTCACAGCACTTACGGCAATAAGGCAATATGACTCTTCCAAGTGTAGGAAGTATAGGAACATAACGCCACGAGCGCACCTCTGTGCTCCTTTCGACATTCCGAAGACATCCTATGAAGGCAGAGAAAGGCTATCGAGGCAGGTTTAATGTAGTAAATTATTATTAAGCCGGCTACACCCACGTATGTTTTTAAAATGACCGACCACTTAAATGTATTATTTTAATGTGATATTTTAACTCGTCTTCACATTTAGGAGTCAACTAATCGTGCCATTAGTGCATCAATTGAGTTACTGCGGCGAAGACCGCGCGTTTTGTGTGAAATGACACGCCTGCACCGCGGCACGATCGAGTCTATAGGCACTAGTAGGTCAACAGATCTGGTCATCAAAATAATTTGGTTACTTTTATAATCTTCTACAACCAAACTTCTACAATCTAATTATATAATTAGCATGTATTCGTAAACACATTGGAGAAGGCGTATAGTTTCAAAATAGACGATCTATGCAGGTGTATTGTTGGAAGGTTGCTCTTTGAAAATAAAAAAGCCACATGCCCTTTAATTGCGTAGTGAGCGCCGTAACCTGTAATAAGTTGTGCTCATCACAAATTTCAATGAAATGTCCAGTTCACGCTGCTGGGCGCCGAGGACGGCAGCGGCAAGGGCTCTGCGTTGACGGCAGCCATAGCGGCGCGCGTGGCGGCGCGCGCGGCTCCGCGCGCGTCCTCGGCGCGGCGCGGCGACGCCTGCTAGCGCCGACTACATACTATACTAACTGGTCATGTTGCTTCCAAATTATTTAAGGAAAATTCTAATGAGCAGCTGTTATATAACTAAAAATATCGTTTATAATCAAAGCTAACATCAATTGAAACATATTGTGTGTCCAGCTATGTTCGTTTTACTATATTGATTGTAAACAAAACGTCATTGTCGCCACGGGGATGTGCAATATTTATTGACTGTGCAATTGTTGCATTTATTGTATACATTTTCAAAACAAACTGGCAGCGCAATGTATTCAGATACACTAATGATAACTTGTGTAATGTTTAACGGTTGTCATCGTTTAGTGATACCATCCACTTTAAGGTACAGATAGTTTCACTGCGTCGTTGACTTCATATCAAACAACGATAAGTGGTAGTACTGTAAGTAACTGTACTGTTTCCTCAGAGGTGTCCTCCATCAGGCACTGGTAGGTACATACCGCAGTGTACATCAAATGTTATGTTATTCACAAACTGCGCCTCCCCGAGGGCCGCGCAGGGTCCCCGAGGGAGCAGCGCGTCGCCGCCGCCCAGTGCCTGCGCGCTACATGTGATGTGATATTGCATTTTTCTGTGTGTGTGTGTGTGTGTATGCGTGCCCGCTTAGCGGCGTGTGTTGCTCGCGGGTCGAGTAATTTGTAGTGCATTTATATACAAATTTCGTAGTTTTTACATGAACATTTAAATATATTCCATTGTATCTAGTGTGTTTATTACAAATGCCTGTGGTAGAAACAGTGAGATGAAGTGGTGCCATACTCGTTGGCGGGAGCGCGCAGCGGCCGCGCCCCGTTTGGTCGCTCACAGGGTCCGCACGCTGGCGAGGGTCGCGTGGGTCATGTACGTATGTGTGCGGTACATTTTCGTTCACTTTGGGTGTGGTATATAACGATTGATATTATTTTTTTTTAAATATAACAACCTCCGCTATGTTTGCGGTAAATAAAACGTCACATATATACAAACGTCTACAAAATATTATTTTTCCTGTTCCTTTTATCGTTCCACTATTGGAACACGGGGGTCTGCCATGGTTGCCAAGTAGGTACGTGTTGGCGACTCCTCACGCGTTTAGGGAGCATTTATATTTATCACTTATTTATACTATAATAGTGAATTTTACTATAAACAATCGAATGGAATCGAACTGTGAAGTCATTGTATAATTCGATACGTCCTGTGTACGTAGTGCGGCGCGCGCGAGCGGGACGGCACGTCGCCGGCCGTCTCGCTCGCGCGCGCGGCCCGCGCTCTGTGTGAACGTGTGACAAGGGAACAATATATAAATACTGCAGGTGATAGGGCTAGAAGTTTCTCGTACGAAATGTGCGATACAGACGCGCATGCGTCTTGTATGTTACATTAATGAAATATATAATTTTATAAGGATCTAATGTTTTATTTACCCATTTTACACGTCTCTGTATATTTTTATTCGCAACCTACCGATGCGAACATTAGCTACGGCAAAAATTAGCATCATCGTTGAATTTTCATAAAATATGCACAACTCTCGGGAAGATGAGAACGGGGTGGCGATGACGAAGCTAGTGCACGCAATACTGCCTCTACTTACTGCAATATCTGAACCTGTTTCAAATAAACAAAATAAAACTCAAAATTTTTTCAAATATTTATTAACCATTACATACGTGATTTGCATAAAATTGACTGTCATATTTTATTGCCTTTTCACTTCTTGGACATGACACGTTAAATGTTACTATAGAACCAAAATAAATACATTAATAATTACCAATAGGCATCAATTACTCTAGCTAGTCCACAATTCATTTCCACTTCATAACATAATAATTACAGTATAATATTATGTAGTAACAAGCAAAATAACATTGCATAACAAAAATGTAACAAAACGTAAAAAACGCCATATACTTGGGGCTAACTAGTAATTTATTTATGAATCTAAAATTAAATAAATTTTCAAGTAAAGTATCTACATACCTCAATTTTTAAAAACACCGTGAAAATATTAATGTGTTTTTGTCCACAAAAGTCGGAAAAATGTAGTTTGTGTAAGTGAGATTTAATCGGCCAATGGATCGGATAACTTGTTCAGCCATGCAGTTCTAGTACGCGCTCGTTAGACGTGGCTGGGAGCACTGGTCGCTGGCACAGCGCTCGGCGAACGGAGAGGCTGTTCGACTTTGAGCGGAGCTGTCTCAGTGGTCGCACGAACAATGGAGGTGGGGCTCGAGCACTCGAATAAACCTTCTGCGAGAATTATCTATTGTTTCTAAAATATAGTTATATAATATAGTTCTAAGATATAGTTTTTATATACATTACACGAATTGGAACAATCAAAAAAAGGGTTTTCAGTGTTTTTTTGGAAATCAAGCGTTACTTTAAAAATATAGAGAAAACCATATTACCCCGGTAATTTAATCAAGTTTAAAGAGTTTTTTTTATGTTTTTTCAAAAGTATTTCAATTTAATTCAACCTCCCTTTTCTATGGTTTTTAACTGAATTTTGGGAAAGGGAGATAAGGTCCTAACGCCGTATATGCGGCTTGACACTCGCCGACCGCGTTTGTCATTTTGATGTAAGGAAGATACTTTGTATAAAAAAGACTATCAGTGTAAAAATGAGCATGTGCATTCTCTGAGGGTACAGCTGACGGAAAGTTAGTAGTATATCGAAACAGGAAGCGACCTGGGACCGGTGCCCGGCTCGAATAGCATTCATGGCTCCTTACGCTTGTTAGCAAATGTTTACATTCATCACAGTCTTTTTATTTTTGTATATCACGTACTCTATAAAAAAATTATGTATATTACATTAAGTCAACTCCGTGGACCAATAGCGCTTACAATAAAAAACAGCTACTTATTCATTCAAAATAGTTTTTGTCAAATTGTATTATAAGAAATTGACAAATAGTGAGGGGCCTGGTTATGCACTCGTTGACCGTCAGTGGCCGCAGCGCAGGCGGCGCTCAGCAGCGGGACGAGGAGCGCGTGTGCGCCAGCCGCAGCCCGGCGCGCGCGCTCACGTCACCTCCACCTTCTCGCGCACCTTGCGCAGGATGCTCTGCAGCTCCGACGCCGACGTGGTCTTGTACTGCGCACGCGGCCGCCACCACCGACGAGACAACAACATTGTATCTTATGCGCGCACCGCGGACGGGCCCGCGCTCGCGTGCGCACACACAGCCTACATATATCTTACTGGCCCTGCTCGTTACTTACGTGTTCCGAATATGTTGTGGTTTCAAGGATCGTATAAAGTCGTGATAATTTTCTCTACGCGTCGAAGTATCCATGAGTCCATCCAGGCGTCTCCATATTGAGAAGGCCCATGCGCTATTCGAGCGGAGATCGTCTCGTGAAGGAGACCTCGTGGACGGCAGACTCACCCCGGACACGTTCCGCTGCACCAGCACCTGGCTGTAGAGCCGCTTGCCCTCGTCGGCGCCCAGCACCCTCTCCAGCTGCGCCCGCGACAGCGCGAACAGCTGGTGCCCGGGTAAACGCAGCTGCTTCTGAGCTAACTTGCTGAAGCCTTTCGCCTCCAGCCACTCCGCCACCTCATCTGGGTTAGACGTCTGGAAAATTGAGATGTATGGGCAATATTAAGCAAAATTATTGTTCATGTTTTTTATTTTTAATATATCTTCGTATCGTCGACGGCTGATCGAATTTGCCATCGCAGTGAAAGGATCAGTCGCAAGGTCCAGAGTGAGCCTGGCAGCGGTCGCCGCTCTCTTTCATGTACTCCTTTTTTAAATTCTTAAGTCGCAGATCTAAATTCGTCTCATAAAAGCTCAAAAGATAATCAATATCAATAATTCTATGTATATGTTGAAAGCAAAAAGTGTTACATAATAAACCACTTATCATGACCCCTGTAATCCAGAAACTCCGAACTGCCTGACTGCCTACCTCGAAAGAGGAGTATATTATACTCCCATATATACTTTGGCAGCGACACGACCAGCGAGGCGATTATACCACTTCTTGTTTTATAGTATTTTAACATTTATTATATTATTATATAGCCATTTTGGAATTGTGTAAAAGATGAAAAATTCGCATTCATATGACAGCGTGTTTGTAATGCCAAGAGCGCAAGTATTGTGGGACGGTTCAGCGCCCGAGCAAGAGTGTGGTGCTCACCTGGTGGATGAAGATATCCGGTGTCTTCTTGAAGTCGAGCCTTCGCTGCTGGATCTGCGGCAGCACCATCTTCAGCTCCTCGTGCAGGCTGCCCGTGCTGACGGCGGACTTGGTGGCTGTACGTCGGCAGTGTTAGCGTGGCTCAGGTCAGAATGCGTACTGACGGAGGCGAGTCGCCGGCCGAGGCAGTGAGACTCGCTCATGCAAGACGTGCTACCACGAACAAGCACCACGACAAGCTTCTTGCTACCTAACCATAGCGTGGTTATTTGTGACAAGCGAGGAGCGGTTCTCCCTAAGCAATCTTTAATTGGTCCATGCCGGTACCAAAAATAAAAAGTAGGTTTCGGTTGAAGGATGTGTGTTTAAACTAACGTGACTTCACTCCTGTAATCCCCGAAGGGGTAGGCAGAGGAAAGCAGAACATTCCCACGATTCACCGATTACGTTTACG
>DWEI01004471.1:0-11646 GCA_018245875.1 Mysoria ambigua
GCCAATATTTGGCCTATCCCATCGAGATAGGTGAGTCTTGGCCTCCCTCGGCACCTGCGTCCCTCCACATTCGCGTTATTTATTGTTATAATGAAACCATTAAGTTATGCTATCTTTCACTAATATTATCATGAACCTATTGCAGTCGAGTGTTGGGGCTAAGCCTCCCCAGCAAGGGCGGATCCAACCTTGGGGGGGGGGGGGGGAAGGACGGGGTGACATGTATGATGATTCCGCAATAACGAGATTACGTCAAGTATTACATTATATTAGTTATTATATAAGTCAATTGTCATATTAAATTAATTAAATATTAAACAAGTGACAAAAATTTATAAAAATATTGTATTTAACAATAGTTTATATGAGCGGTGCGCCTAAGTCCTGACCGAGTCTGATAAATTAATTGTCTTAATTTGTTTTAATAGTAACTTATTATATGGTGATTGAATAACTAATTATATTGTGATCGAATATTACAATGTAGAGCAACAGAAAGTAATTAAATAAGATTTACAATAAAATAAATAAATATATATCTTAGGACATCTCCACACACGGCCATCTGATCCCAAAGTAACAATGGTCGAATATATTTAAAACTCTGCCATAGGCCTGCATTTGGGAGGCGCTCAGGTAGCACAGGACGTCTGGGTACCTGAGAAGGATTATGGCCTCCTACCTCTCGGTGAGGGCCGAGTGTCTCCCGACACGGGACGGACGGGCCCGGAGGGAGGTAGCGCGCGGTGGTCCACAGGGATCGGTTCTTGGGCCCCTCCTGTGCTTTGCGGTGCCAACTTCGAAGGTGTCGACGTCACTTAACAAATCCAAGGCTATGTGCTTCACGAGCGTCGAATGGCACCTCCTGCGGGCGCCCAGTTAGTTTCTGGGCGAGTGTCCATCGCTGACGAGCGGACGTTGAAGTAAGTGCCCGGGACTCGTCCTCGACTGCCGGCGGACATTCGAGGAGCATTTTCGGCGACTAATACCAAAGCTGGTTGGTACCGCCGGAGCATTAAGCCAGCTCCTGAAGAACATGGGTGGACCAAGCGTTGGTTGCCGACTCTTGTATTCAGTATCGAATCGAGCCCTTTTGCGGAGACCGTGAGTGACAAGTGCTGGAGAAGCCTCGTCTGTCTGAGGCAGAGCGGTCGAGGGTGGAGGTCGAAATTGGTCGGCCGCAGGAGGGCCGGCCGCAGGCGTTTGGTGAGCGAGCGACGTGTACCCCCCACAACAAACATCCAGGCGTGAGCTGCGGGGGTCAAACGACCGGCTCGCGATGTTACGGCGGGTTACGGCCTATCGAGGCCACGACAATTGTGTGCAAGGGGAAACCCGTACTGCGTCCCCTTCGAAAGACCCTGCAAGGCGGGCGCCGCTGGCTGGGTCCAAAGAGGTAAAAGAGTTCCTGGTGACAAAGTTCCTGTGTCTCAGCCACTCATCATCCATGACGGATTTTCCCACGTTAAAAAACAATAGTCGAATACAATAAAGGAAAAGTAAAATATTTATTATAATTATGCTGTAAATGGGACTTTACTTTATCGCTAGAATTATATGTAGGTATATAGTTATCCGTCAGAAAAACCAAGGTAATACATATACTGAATCAATAAATACAAATACACTATTTTCAAGCGTATATAAATTTGTAGCTACAAATATTATAAACCTAATATTTTAGCCTAGTTATGAACCAATATTTCATGAGTAGGTATATAAAACATTCTAGGTTGGCGCATGCAATAATAAAAGCGCTGTAAAGTGACGTCTGAACAGTCGATAAGGCGTCATGGAATATTCAGGCGAGCTGCAGTGCACCGTCGGCGGCGACGTGATGCGAAATTAGTGGCCGCATCGACCCTTGCACTCGATATTGGGTCGCAGTAAAATGGAGATGGCGCCGTAACATTATATGGCGCGCTGTCTCCGGGCGCGCGCCGGCCCTCGTGACGAAACACGCGGCGTGTCTGCGAGACACGTCCGCCTGCGCCCCGCCGATACGGCAAGCTCCGCTGAAATTGACGTGAATTTCAGCTGATACCGAACGTGCTTACGTGCAAGTCTTTAATTTAAAATTATGTTCGTATTATTATTGGCAATTCGCGTTATTATACGACGCGCAGTAATAATGAACATGTAATGTTACTGCTCGTACACAGCCTCCTGAAATAAAAAATAGTTACTGGCATTATAGGTAGCTGAACAAGATACGAAACTCTTTCAAAAGTATTCAATATTAAGTGTTAAAACTACTTATGTTGTTTATAGCGGTCAGAGCTGTCCTTAACGTCGCTGAGCCGGCTTGTTTGGGACCGGCATCTCTCTACTTCGAGTGTTACAGATATCAAAACTCTTTGGAAATTGTTCAACGATTTAGTGTGATGTTATTATGTAGTGTATGTTTATCTAGTTTAAGCTTAAGTAAATAAACACGAGTGAGATGTTTAAGTAGGAAAATTAATTTGAGATGTTTAAGTAGGTATATTGTTTCTTTTATTTATCTTAATAATATACATTTCAACTTTTCACGTAACACGCGCATTAGATTGTAGGTACTTGTTCAGTATCGTGTATATTTAAAATTATCACTTGCTCAAACGGCGAAGAACGCGGCCTGGTCCAACATACACACTTTAGAGTACTCTACATATACTCTGGCGTGCGTGAGGTCAGCCAACTTGCAAGTGACCAGCGTGTGGCATTATGACGGAAGGACCGCGTGCAGCGGTGGACCGAAGAGGTTGGTGATAAAATACACTCGTAGCGTAAGACAAAGTCGCCGGTGCCTGTAAGTTGCACGGCGCCGTCCCGCGTGGCTGGTGCAGTACGTCTGATATTATCAGGTGCATGGTACACGAGAGGTGTTGTCGGTCCACACTTTACACAGCCAATTAGTTCAATAACAGTGCCACAGCTTTCCCAGCGCGCACGTGGCGTGTTCATCACGTCGTCGGTTTTATCACGGTTCATACTCGAACGGTGTTTTTCTTATTTATGTAGTAATACGCTTGGGTTTGACTGCTATGGACTATACACAGTACGGAAATCCAATGTGTGGAAGAGTATGGAGATGCAGCGTAGGATGTAACACGCTCGGCTAGTTGGCGCCTATTGACTATTGTTTTGGATAATTCCATACATTTTTCATGTTGTCTTTTTGCAATAGGTCACTGCACAAGTCCACAGGTCCCCTGTTAAATGGGCCATTCATTGTGTACTGTAATTATGAGCTATTATTGTTACTGTGGTTTATTATTACTGTAATTATGGGCTATTATATTTTCTATATTGTCACTCCAGATTCCCTGCCGGGTAGGCAGAGAACACTGAATGCCAGATAGACTATAGTAAAACATCAAAACTTAGCTTCTCAAATCGAATTTGCGTAACAATAAATGCATTTTCATAACTGGTTATAAATCAAGTGATTAATTCTCATAAAATTTAAACGGGCGAAAACGTGTCAGGGAAATATGTGTCGGTTTAGAAATATGTACTTTACTTCTATGATATATTTTTTGTATAATTACGTGGGTCGGTAAGATGAAACCCTGAAAATAAGGATTCTTCAAATATAGTAGACTGCCTCTTTGGCCGTGTTGGTTGCAAGCGTCCTAGGTTCAAATACCACCTGGGTACTGCGCAATTTTTCTGACTGAAATTTTCTAGTAGGGGCTTGGACAGACTGGCTTGGAAAGCTCCAGTCTGGAAATATGTCCGGTGTATGACAATAGGCTCATCATCTACTCCAAGATGGGACGTAGTGTTCAATGAGTGGATTGGTGAGATGTAATGTACTTCTGCGCCTCCCCTTCGGGGAGTACAGGCGTGGAAATAAAAAAATATAACGAATATAATATCATGTGGTACTGTGGAAAGTATCCGCAAATGGGAGGCATGGACCCGATGCAAGTGTGCCGTAAAGATGCAACAGCTAATTACTGCAGAGACGGGCCCGGCGCACGTGCGTCCGGGCTGCGGCCGGCGGGCGCCGCGTCGCCGCCCCATATTGTACTACGAGCGTTCAGAAAATCTAATAAGCATCGATGTTGCGACTTCCTGCGGGCAGCCAGTGAGGGGAATGTTAGTGTATGTTATTTACAAACAGTGTAATTGTTGAGACGTTGTTTAGTGTGAGGTGCCTCATTGCTTAGTACTTTTTGTAAGCTGATAACGTTTGCCTGGATTGTATATTCGATATACCGTGTTGCGTATTGGTAATCAATAGAGTAATTATATGAATGCTCGTTAAACTACACATACGTCACAGTTAGGAGTCGAAAATAGTCAAATGAGTAGATCTATATCAATAAACATAATGTATTATCATATCATGATTATGAATTAAATCGTATTGTATGTACTTCAAACATGTTATTTATGTCATATCTACGTTGTTGCCAAACCACCTCTGGCTAACCAGCAGTTCTGTTTGAGCGGCAAACAATGGCCAACAGAGAAATGACGAAATACCCAACTACTTTGATTACCTTTCTAATTAATAATATTGTATTTTCCCATCTTAAATCTTGTAGCTGTCAGCTCGGAATCTATACATGTAGCCAATGTGTAGCTACAGATTCCCAACCTGTTCCATATTAGTACGATACGTAACTGGTGAAACGCGGGGTGTATCACTTAACTCTGCCTACCTATCGGGGCTTACAGGCGTGGTGTTACGAAGGTGGAACAGTGTTGATTAAGCGGTGAAAGTTTGGCGGCTCGAGTTCCCTTCTAATCGTGCGTCACTCGAGATATTAAGACGAGAGCGTCAAGTTGAATTTATCGGTCGGTTGGCGGCGCCGCGAACCCAATCATAAACCCGCCCGCGCTCGCGTTAACCGGCGCGCAGTAAAGCAATTTGCGGGTTTTACGACGCACGCCTCAGCCTCGCCTACACACCGTGTGCGACTTTTCGATTGACAGCGTTTGATATTTCTGGCGGTTCGGTGTTATTTCAGTTTTCACGTTATACTACTAGTTCAAAATAACCGAAGTAATCCACTTGAAAATCGTGCAATAAATTAAAAGTATGTTGCAAAAGCGTAAGAATAAGGATAGGATAAATAAACATTGAGTCAAGATGAATTTTAATATGTTTTTTGCCTATAATACTCCCTCTTTTGTAGTAGATGATTTGCGATTTCAACATTAATAACTTTAGAAAATGTGCCACCATTTTCTTTTAATAAGGAGAAATTTTGTTTACAAAGACACCCGTAAACGCTAAAGTGTACGTTTTCAGTCAGTAACATTTCTATTCAGTCGGTAAACCTCCCAGCCAGCGCCGGCGGTCTGGCGACGCTCCTCTGTAAAGTTTTATAGTCCCATTGTAACATACTACACTCTTGGATTGTGTTTGACAGCCCGCCGAGAACTGCACGCCCTCGCCACCGACAATCAGATTGCAGTTATATTTTACGGTCTTCCTTCCAACCGTGTGTGCTACTCACTTTTCATTTCACAAGTAACGTTCAATAAAGCGAATATTGTTTATTAGGAATTTAAATGTCTTTTTCTTTTAATAAGCCGTGCTTCAGATTTCAGCAATAACTTGAGTCTAATTGATGTGCTCTATGTCTAAATTATCAGTTTTTTTAACAGTGACTGTATTGCTCTAACCACTGTATAAAAATTCAATACCTTACATGTGTCTATAAAATAACCACACGTATCGTTTCGCAGAAACAATAGCTGAATCGGTTTTAAGACATGGACATGAAATTTGGTCATGTTTACAAGTATTCGTGAGTCAGTCAGTCCCGTTCAGTCTTTTTACAACGTCATGAATTCAATTGCGGTATAATTATTTAGTGACTGCCTCGTTGGTCGTGTTGGTTGCAAGTGTGACTGCCGATCAGGAGGTCCCGGGTTCGATTCCCGGGTCGAACACTACAAAATTTTCTAATTTAGATTTTCTAGTTGTGGTACCGTAACCGGTTAGATGTGGTAGTGTTCTGTATTTCTCTGTCTACCTCTTCGGGATAACAGGCGTGAAGTTACGTATTATTTAGTATATTCAGAATAATATTTAAAATAGCGTGTATTGTTACTCCAATATCCATATATTGTGTCCATTAAGAGGGAAGGCAATCATTACAATAATTGTATTAACAAGTAGACTTATTGTATAAAAATAATTAACATTTAAACAAATACAATATAAAGAGTAAAATTACTGCCCCCTGTAGTGTATCCAAGCGCCTGGCTATTCTTCTTCTTTGTTCTATTGAACCAATATTTTGGATAAATGAGAACCAGCGCCCAGGTTCCCGGCCCTCGGTCGGCTGTCAGTCTTTCTGGAAACTGGACTAACTTTCCCTATTCATCTTCATTTACTGTATTATTATTATTGTTAAGTTTTGCTCCATTAGTGAAACGCACGTGACTACACTGATTTTTTGACGGTCAGTGGTTACCATGTAGTGCGGGCAACACTAAGAGTCGCTAATACGTCATACCGGCCTTAGACCAGAGCTTTGTGCATACTTTAGACGTTAGAGGGGTCCAGTGGTTAGTGAGCTGGCTTTTATAAATAGCGAGTCTGCGGCTGTGTACGACATATTCGTCGTGTGCAAGTAATATATATCTACTATAACAATAGGACGGTATATTTATTTTTAAAATATAAAAGGATACATAACATTTTGCGCCGTCTTTCCTGGTCTTCTCACAACGTAATATTTCCTTTTATTTTGCTCTGTGATATGTAAGAAGTAGAAGTAAAGTAGGACTAGGATTTTTTAATTTTTCTGCTACTTATTAATCCCAACAACTAATTTGTAACCGATATAATAATTAAAGGAAATTCCTTGCTTTTTATATTTCTAAATATACCAACGGATTTTCCGTGGGTACATTTGAGGAAAAATAATTAATGAGGTTCTGTTTTAATCTGTAGCAATAAATTATTTAACAATTTGGGACAATCACAGGACATCGGCTCAGTGAACTACATTTTTCGAGCCTGTGGATACTTTTTCAACCGAATGTAAAATTGTTCTGCGATAAAAAATTTCGAAAATCTTTTATTCTTCTTGTATAGTAATACTATATTTGAACTTGCAATATACCCAACAATATAGACAGAGATAACATTAAAGATAAAATCTATTAATGATATCCGATGTTTAGGTGTTAGAAAATACCCAGTACCGCCAACAGCCTCAAAAGTACATAAACAGAGACTCTGGAAATATTAGTTCAGTATGCGACTGAAATGTGGTTGAAAATTTAAGGGGGAGGGATGATCTTGCAACCTGTAGATGTGGGTACGACGGCTTACTGCTTGTTTAATTGTAATCTTTGCAGTATGTAGACGTGGGACATGATCTACTCTTCCCAAAGTGCATGGTCTGCTGAGATCAGTCTGGGGAACTGCTGGTCACTGTGAGGTTCAGCTAATGCTAAAACTCAACTTTAAATATCCTATTAGTCAAAAGCGTTGATACTATTGTACAGATTTGCCTATTGAGTAAAATTATGCCAGCGATTGGCGGTAATATCGGCCACTGGGAAATGCAAAGTCGACTTAATATATAAGAAATAGCAGTCTATAAAATAATTGTCCCGTGCCTGTTGTCAATAAAGGCTATTAATTAGTGTTTCTTGTGGTTCGAGTTGAGGATAACTAATGCGGGAAAACCGGTCATAATTAATTTAATGTGTGAAATGTCCGCCAGGGTTTTTTACCCCAAACGTTTCACGAGTTCCACGTTGTGGTGGAACTTCCTGTCGTGTTCCATAGCGAGATCCTAACATAATTTCTACTAAATTTTACTACATTCTACTAGATTTATCGCGCTGCGTTAGTGCAATCGAAGTACATATATCTAGCAACGTTGTAATTCCCACGTTCTACCAGTTATCTTTACATCCCGCTATAGAATAGGAGATGAGTCTGTTGCCATTCATCGGGTACCATCCAGACTACGCTACTAGAAAACCTAAGTAAGAAACATCCAATCATTTCCGACCCTGAATATGAACCACATAATCTAAGCATAACACCGACTGCCTCGTTTGTCGTGTTGATCGCGAGGCTGACTGCCGAATGGGAGGTCCTGGATTTAAATTCCGGATCGCGGGCATTATTGAATTCATCTTATTTAGATTTTCTAGCCGTGGTTTGGAGTCTGGATATGTGCCCGATGCATGGCAATAGGCTCACCATCTATTCCATAGTGGGACGTAGACGTAACTGGTGAGACATGGAAATATATAAGGCTTCTCTGCCTACCTTTTCAGGGATTATAGCCGTCATGTTACTGTATATATACGTTTTAGCAAATATGTTTGTACTGATGGATTTATTTATACCAAATATTTATGTACCAAACCGTATATACAGGTATACACCAAACAATTTAGTTATGAAAACGTAACATCACGCCTGTAATCCCCGAAGGGGTAGGCAGAGGATTTAGTTATGAGATGTATTGAAATTATTTTGTCCGGGCACGGATGTATCATATAAAAACTAAAGCCACAAAAGAGTCGTAATGATGATAACTTGACTAGTTTTTATTACGGAACACAGACTCGTGTACGTAATGTATGGATTTTCCATCTGTTTACTAACGTGGGGATTTTTTGTCATAAACGTAGCAGGTAGGTACCTAACTACTGACGTTGGGCGGGGCAGATGCGATGACCTGATGTGAATGGGCTGCCATTTTGTTACATGGCAAGAAAGGGTTCTATTTCTATAGAAACTCTATGAAAATGTAAAGTTTGTTGTAATAACTTTAAGAAACGATGTCGGTCAGATAACCGGCTCCAGAGTTGACGCCAAATTAAATGTACGAGTACGTAGACCCTAGCGGTTACTTGACCGATGTAACGTCGTCTGTGGCGCAAAGAAAAATTAGTGTTTTATTAAATATGATGTAAATGTATTTTCAAATGAGACATTCTATTTTACTGCACATATTAAGATAGTTCGTAATAAACTTTATTTCGTATTATTAAAAGTGTCTAATTACTGTAAGTCATCAAATGATATTCAAAAACTTCTTCGTTCACTCTTTACGCCTCGATGAATTCTTCACTGGTATAAATAATTACTTATAGCTTTTTTTAAATAAAACTTAATTATTAATATATTCCGTAGTAGTTTTTATTTAGTTGTTGTATTCGAAACACTATATCAAAAATAACGAGCTAGGCAGACAGGCCGAGCGTTTTGTTAAAAATTCCCAATATTTTATGGACACTAGAGATGTCGCGCTGACGATGACATACAACCAAGCCACCCTCTTGAACACACAGCGGCTATCGATACAACGTACCTTTCGCTTTTACTACTACGAGTAGATACTTTATGAGTGTCGGAATGTGGCACAATGCGAAGTGTTGTAAGAGCTCCGTAGGTACTATAAAACTGATTAGCAAAGCATATCTTATCGTCGCCTGACGGCGCAGGAACTCTTGAGACTTCTTGCATGTCGTTTCAAAACCTCTCTGAAAACCTTCGATTTAACGGTTATATGTTGAATCTAAAAATTAACTGTTCGAAGCTGGATAACTATCTTCACGTCTTTCTAGAACATGCTTCGTGTTATGGTGCTGGGTATGGTGTGTGTACCATACGTATACCATACATCTTGTGTTTTCCCCTTTTTATCTCGCTCTGGCGCAGTCAGAGCGGAGCCCGAGTTGGTCGAGCAGTAACAATGTACATCTCATATAAAGGAAACTAAATAATTAGTGTTTGGGTCAAGTTTTGGCGAAAACAATTATTGTTAAACCAATGATCTGTCCAATTGCGCTATCTGTCAAAATAGTCAAATATAATGACCCCGGTAAGTACTTGGTGTGTTAAACAGTATAATAATAGAATGATAACAAAGGAACTGCCCTATCGCAACCGTGGCTGTTTCGGCTAGTGTCGGGAAAGTCCTACAGGATAGCTATGGGATTTGTAGACGACGATGTTAATACCGTGCTGGTCATGTTTGACGGGAAAAACGATTTCTATTTATATTCCTGTTGAGTTTTCCATATCGTGGTGCAATTTTAGTATATAGTGATATCTATTAGGAATTATTAGGAAGATATCACGAAGACTGCCTCGTTGTTTGACCGGTTGCGGCTAATCAAGAGGAGCTGGCCTCAAATACAGGGTCGGGTACTAACAAATCTTTATAACTGTAATTCCAAGTACGGTAATAGGCTCACTTGTTGATCCGTGGTGGGACGTGACATAATTAGTCAGTGTCAGCTGATGGACGTACCCCCCACCACTCGTTTTCTTTTAGGTTTTTGCAATATTGCATTGCATTGCATTGCATAAAACCCTTATGTTTAGCATTTTCCGTGATGCACAGTGTAGAAGTAATTAGCAGAAGTGGCGCCGATTAGAGGATTACTTAATTCATAGCAACAGCCACAGGTTTTCTCATAATGAGTAGCTCAACTAGGCGGCGTCCTCGTCCGGAGCACGACTATGAAACGTAAACCACTATGCTAACACTCAGGCACACATTTACCAAACAAACAAACAAACAAACAAACAAACAAACCTTTGACACGATGTGTACGTCACGGGCAGCATAATTAATATGACTATTAATATTTACGCTATTAGTTCGAGTTGTATAAGAATCATAATTAGGTTAATTTCCCAGCAGGTCTCATTACAAGCCACTGGACCGTGATACCAAATGGGATTAGCTCGTAAGCCGCCCACCAAGGTCACGTAATTAACGTTCAATCGCATTACCGCAATCTGACAGCTTTTGTATGTGCACTGCGCTTCATTGTCCGCTCTCCGGTGGTCAATAAACAATTTGTAGCATTACATAAAAGACTAATGACCCGCTGTGGGGGCCCGCAGAGCAATTTGCCGAGAAACGCCAAAATGAAACTTCACCCAATAAGAATCGAGCCGCGAGATTGTCAATAAGGATATTAGTAACGCTGTTTTTTGATAAATTTTCTTGGCTCGCTAATAATTATTTACCTCGGAAACATGAGATGAATCGCCTCTCATAACGGTTCTCAGATGTCTTTTGCATGTTTATATAATTGTCTACATGGTATATGTAAAAATAACTGTGTCCTTCGAATACGAAGTAATTTCGCCATTCTAATTGACGGCAAATAAATGAAGCGATTTGCAAATGCTTAAAGCATTTGCTATAAGCGTTAGATATAAGTTTCCAGTGTTATGTTTAGTTTATTCCTAGTGTTAGAGGAACACCGGAGCTGGGAATTCCGCCGGTGTCTAGCATTATGTCTCATTAACTCTGTTCACGATACGTTAGGCACGAGGAAGCTGACGACTCTCCCAGGCCAACGAGGGCTTGTGTGCGCTGGGGGCGGTGCGCACTGCATCGCCACGGTTAAACCCGCACGATTATATCTGTACATTAGGTACATATGGTAAATTATTGAATTTTTAATAGATACTAAACATTGTTATTGAAGAAAGATGAAATTAATGAAGTTAATAAAAAAATGTAACTTCACGCCTGTAATCCCCGAAAGGGTAAGCAGAGGAATGCAGAACACTCCCATGATTCACAAGTTACATTTACGTCCCACTATGGAATCGGCGGTGAGACTATTGCCATGCATCGGGCACATATCCAGACTCCGAACCACTATTAGAAATTCTAAATTAGAAAATTTTGTAGTGTT